>RJWJ010047586.1:0-10912 GCA_004363605.1 Indri indri | reverse complement strand
CTGTGCACCTCACTAGTAAAACATCATAAATATTTTAACAGGTGTCAGTCAAAACAGTAAAATGTGAAATATGTCCAAAATACTCCATTCTCATTTCTTGATAGATAAATAGAACTGAATCAATAAGAAAAGAATCATGTAAGGTCTGAAGTTAAACTGAATTAGACAAACGTGACCTCTCTACAAAAGTCTAAAAAAATGGAACATTACAAACAGGGCAGATTATCACAGCTTCATACTATAAGCAGATCTATTTTCTATACCCTCTTTCCTAATATTCATAATAAATTCACAATGTTACTTGCAAACAACCCCAAAAAGGTATCTCAAATTACTTCTATAAAAGAATATTAACTGTTCTTCTCTTAAACAATTCTGTTAATAATTATCAACAAAATACCAAATTTAAAAAAACTGCTAGGCCGGGCGCGGTGGCTCACGCCTGTAATCCTAGCACTCTGGGAGGCCGAGGCGGGCGGATTGTTTGAGCTCAGGAGTTCGAGACCAGCCTGAGCAAGAGCGAGACCCTGTCTCTACTAAAAAAGTAGAAGGACAACTAAAAATATATAGAAAAAATTAGCCGGGCATGGTGGCGCATGCCTGTAGTCCCAGCTACCGGGGAGGCTGAGGCAGAAGGATCGCTTGAGCCCAGGAGTTTGAGGTTGCTGTGAGCTGGGCTGACACCACGGCACTCGAGCCCAGGCAACACAGTGAGACTCTGTCTCAAAAAAAATTAAAAAATAAAAATAAATAAAAATAAAAAAACTGCTAAACATTCCGAATAGCAGAGATACTGAGCCTTATTATGACTACTCAAACCACTGAAGCACATATATTAAATAAATTTCAAGAAAACGGAAGCCAACTTAGGTACAGTGTCTGTGTTCAAAGAGAAAATGTCTTAGTTAATTCTTTATTTTTCAAACCTGCGGTATAGTGGTAGAGACATAAAAAGACCTACTATTTTAATTCCAGTTACATGGTTGTGTGTGAATTTTTGTTTAGAAGATTAAGGGAAAGGGAATTTATAAAGAGTATGAGTGGTTTTTTATATTATATTCATAGCAACACAACCTAAATTGCTTTCCCAACAGAGAATTCTAAATCTGAAAGCAAATACCACTCATATGTCAAATAAAAGAGCTTCCGAAAGTTTACTTACCTCATTTTTCTAAAATACAATGAAAATGAGTGCATTATTCAACTCTCTGGAGGGGAAGAGTAGGCCATATGATTTAGGAGAAACACATCAGTGGCAATTATAACAGAAGAGAATGCTGTCCCCCTTCATCCATTTTCCATTTAAGAGTAGAAAAAGTCGGCTGGACGCGGTGGCTCACGCCTGTAATCCTAGCACTCTGGGAGGTGGAGGCGGGTGGATTGTTTGAGCTCAGGAGTTCAAAACCAGCCTGAGCAAGAGCGAGACCCCGTCTCTACTAAAAAAATAGAAAGAAATTAGCTAGACAACTAAAAATATATATAGAAAAAATTAGCCGGGCATAGTGGTGCATGCCTGTAGTCCCAGCTCCTCGGGAGGCTGAGGCAGCAGGATTGCTTGAGCCCAGGAGTTTGAGGTTGCTGTGAGCTAGGCTGACACCACGGCACTCTAGCCCAGGGAACAGATAAGACTCCATCTCCAAAAAAAAAAAAAAGAAAAGAGTAGAAAAAGTCCTGCAAATTTCTCGTTTCCCAAAAATATTCCCCATCATTGTTAGCTCCTCCCATGTTTATTTCTCCCTTAATTACAAGATTCCCAGGTATATATTTTGAATTTCCATCCACCCTGTGGTGGAGTTCATCATGATATCAGGGTTAAGTCATACCTGTGTTACTATACTATTACCAGCATTACTAAAAAGAATTGAAAACGTTTGTTCTAGAGTTTACAAAAACATACCTAGTGGGTTTTTCTAATCTTCCATGTTTCCATACCTTCCTTATCTTAATCTCCTTTAAAAATGTACATGACCTGTCCATATTATTTTACATTTTAATAAATCATAATCATTCATAATCTCAATTTCTATAAGTCACTTTTTTAAAAAGACTTTATTCTATACAAATTTCAAGATTTTAAAATGCTTTTTTTTTTTTTTTTTTTTTTGAGACAGAGTCTCACTCTGTTGCCCTGGCTAGAGTGAGTGCCGTGGCATCAGCCTAGCTCACACAGCAACCTCAAACTCCTGGGCTCGAGCGATCCTTCTGCCTCAGCCTCCTGAGTAGCTGGGACTACAGGCATGTGCCACCATGCCCAGCTAATTTTTTTCTGTATATTTTTAGCTGTCCAATTAATTTCTTTCTATTTTTAGTAGAGACGGGGTCTCGCTCTTGCTCAGGCTGGTCTCGAACTCCTGAGCTCAAACAATCTGCCCGCCTCGGCCTCCCAGTTAAAATGCTTTTTAAAACTCCAAACATCAAATCATAATCACAGATATGAAAATTCTAAATTTTCGATACTATAAGACAGTAGTCCACTGGGTGAGGTGGCTCACGTCTGTAATCCTAGCACTCTGAGAGGCCAAGGCTGGAGGACTGCTTGAGGTCAGTAGTTCGGGACCAGCCTGAGCAAGAGCGAGACCCCCATCTCTACAAAAAAACAGAAAAAATTAGCTAGGTACAGTGGCGTGCGTGGATAGTCCACCTACTCAGGAGGCTGACGTGGGAGGATGGCTTGAGCCCAGGAGTTTGAGGTTGCTGTGAGCTAGGCTGATGCCACAGCACTCACTCTAGCCCTGCAACAGAGTGAGACTCTGTCTCAAAAAAAAAAAAAAAAAACCACAAACACACAGTAGCCCTCCTCTGGTTTCCCATAGGTCAAGTAAACAGTATAAGCAAAATATAACCCTTACTATAAGCAAAGATGTGAAATTGCGCATGTGGATAGATAACTCCTCTTCCATAAAATTATCATTTAAATCATTAAGTAAATAGGAATCAGCTACTTACATTAACAGATTAGATAGCTACGGCACTAAATAAAAAGTGAAGCTTCAAAAGTCCTTCTAAAGCAACTAACAAGGTATCCTCTGCCAAAGTTTTGGGTAACATTTTGAAGTCCTATTTACCTGTGGCCACAATTCAAAAGTAGACGGCACTTGAGGCTTAAGTTTAATAGCGCAAATCTGTCATATCTCAATAGGATACAAAGACAGAAGACAAATGCTGAAAAGTGTTGGAAGTTGAACAATTCTAAAGTTTCCTGAGGCTGTGGCAAATTGTCTTTTAAAACAGCTACTATGTGGTATTAATATTTGTTTCATTAAGCAACCACAGGGAACTTTAATAGATACTAAATATTTACCACCTGTCATTTCATAAAAATTTCATATCTGATTGATTTTATATTGGAGTTTTAAAAAGAATTTTGAAATTTGTATAGAATAGAGTCTTATTTTAAAAGCGACTTGTAGAAATTGGAAGGAAACACTCATTTTCCCAGTTCATAATATCCTAATACTTAAGAAATTACACAGCTGAGTACTAGCTTCCATGGTAGACCATATCTAGTTCTATCTCAAAATTGTAGCAGACTATGTTTGGTCCAAAGTAACATAAGCACCTAACTCTCACAAAAATCTTACCTTTCGTGCAAAAACAAATCCAATTCTTTAGTTATTTAAAAACCTGAAATGAAAACCACAGATGCTAATTTTATCCAATGAGAACAGTAACCAAAAGGTAAGACTGCATACCATGTAATGAGTTTAATGGATGCACATAATTCTCAATAAATCACAGAACAGTAATAATAAAGGGACCAAGGAGGTCATTTGGTCCAGTCTTTTATCTTCGGCACTTCCAAATGAGTACCTACTCCGTGTCAATAGGTCTTTGTAAACATTCTAGTCAACTATTATGACTCAAGCGCAGCATTATGGGTTAATTCTTTATAGTTCAGATTTTTACTCATAAATCATTTTCTTTTACTGACCCTCAGAAGTCCTTGAAAAACCATACTATACAATTCGTCTCCCAAAGCACCAGCCCAGTTATAAATGCCATACAAAGTAAGAACACATTGAAACCTAATTTTATCCTCACATACTTAAGATGTAACATCAAACATCGGATCGAAAACTGAAAAATTATCAATTTGTTCTATGGGTTACAAACAGATGACTTGAGCTACTAGTTTTAATGTACACTACAAGATAAAGTTTGAAGAGAAGCATGCTCTGCTTTTAAAACAAGAATTAAAAAAAAGAAACAAGAATGATCCAGACTCAACTCCCACGTCTACCGTTTGCTAGATGTGATCTTGGCAAATTATTTCAATTTAGTCTCTTCACCAGTAAAATGGGATTGATCTCTTATGTGGCACAAAAATTAAATTAGAATATATGTAAAACATAGTGTTTGGTCCATGAATAGTACCAAATCCACACCCCTATTTCAATACAAGTCCTTTAATCTATCTCTCTCACACACATGCACTTCAAACTTTTGATCAAACTTCACATTAGACTCCAGAAGGAATTGCCATAAGAAAATACAACACCTCATCACAAGACAGAAATTTAAAAGCAACTTAAGAACTATCCTGATACAAGAAACTGTATTACTTGATATGCCATTTCCCTCATATATTAAGTAATGCCTTAATTTACTTTGTAAACACAAGAACATAGACATGAGGGAATAACCACTAATGCAACTGAAAAATTAAAATCTTAAACATTAATAAGAAGGTAGTATGAGCATTTTAAAAAATCTAGTTTTGTGTATATTAAGTTAAAATTTGGATCTTAATACTGTAACATAAATATATCCGCAAAGACAAATCAATTTTAAATACCAATATCAGGAAGATAGGAAATTAGAAATTCACCTATCAACTTTAGAGAGAAGATTCAGTATACTTAAAAGTAATGAAAATAACAATTAAGATGACTAACCCATTTGATGGCATAAAGAGTGCTTCTGACATCAAATTCCCAACACTGAAAAATATTTGTAGAAAATATAAAAAGATTATTAATTTTGATATAAGGAATTTATGAAAATTGACTAGGGAAAAGGACCTAAAAGTAGGCAAAAATAAAACAAGAAACAAGAGGAAATGCAATTAGTTATCAAGCACATGAAGTAAAATTCTGAAGAAATAAAACTATAAAGCAATGAGAAATATTGAGAGGCCGGGTGAAGTGGCTCACACCTGTAATCCTAGCACTCTGGCAGGCCGAGGCAGGAGGATCACTTGAGGTCAGGAGTTTGAGACCAGCCTGAGCAAGACCAAGACCCCGTCCTTACTAAAAATAAAAAAAAATTAGGTGGTAATGGTGGTACGCGCCTGTAGTCCCAGCTACTCAGGAGGCTGAGGCAGGAGGATCACTTGAGCCCAGGAGTTTGAGGTTTCCGTGAGCTAGGCTGATGCCACGGCACTCTAGCCCAGGCCACGGAGCGAAAAAGAAAAAAAAATATTTAATATAATAGCATTGATAAATGAGCAGTGAAGTAAGAACTCTCACTTGGGTCACTGAAAATACACATAAATATATCTCTTTTGGAAAATAATTGGACAATCCATAGAATTATTTAAATGTTTGTGCCTTTAGAACAATTCCATTTTTGAAATTTAATCCTGAGAAAGTAGTTCTAAACAGTTGCCAGGTGAGGTATCGGTTTGTTTGTTCACAAGGTAATAGGTAAATTCCCTTCTCCTATTCCAAGCCCTAGCCAGGAGGTCTTTTGTTATTTTATAACCCGCAGTTAGAAGACAATCCTCTCACCTGGCTTCCCTTAAAGACCTCCCAGGGCCAAAGAAAGGAGTTCCACTGGACTACACTAGAGAGAGGGGATAGAAACAACGAAGGCAGTTCAAGAGGTGGAAGCTGAGGAAAGGAGGGAATTAGAGGATTCAACCAGACCAAGATCAATACCGCCATCCTCCTCCTTAGGAGCTGCAGGGAGAAGAGAGGATAATAGAGAGACGATAATGGCAATAACTTTACTTTGGAAAAATTCTGCAAAAGATCCCATTACTCAAGATTCTCTGTAACATGGCCTTCAAAAAAACCTGCCAGACTTACATAAATGGGCATGTCAATGACAAGCAGTGTAGATGGAAGACTGGAAAGCCCTATCCTGATAAAATTCTGGAATGTATGAAGCTCTGCAAGATTGGGGATAGGGGAAGTTGTGGAGTAGAATAAGGACCAACTAAACTGGGTGAGGACACGACACAGATTAAATTTGATTTCAGTAAAACAGGAATATGATATGTCATGGGTACAGCCTGTGAAGACTCATAATAGAAAAAAATGACAATTATCTAACATTAAGGAGGAAATGAAGTAAATTATGGTATATCCACATAAGGAACTATCATGCAGCTGTTAAAAATATTTACACTCAAAGCGTGATGTAGGCTGATTTTATATGGGTGTGTGTCTGTATACTAATTCTTATGTTACAATGAATTATAAAATTACACGCACACGTGCACACACACACACACACACACACACACATCTATGATGCTAGCAGAGCATAAATTCCATGAAGGCAGAGACTTTTTCTCTATTTGCCACCTAAGACAGTACCAGGCACTTAGGTATGCAAAAAACATTTGTAGAATAAATATAAAATCCATCATGAGGGGGAGGGAGAGACAGTCATCCAGAATGATACATGAACATTGTCTTTCAGTGATGAAACGTTAGTGGGGTTATTTTGGTCTTTATTTTTCCATTTTCTAAGATATCACTGAGAATATATTACTCCTATAATGGAAAAAACTGATTAGGAAGTAGTTCCCTTTAAATGCCTTAAGAATTTGCTACATTTTCAAAATACCCTTGGTATGCTCTAGAGTAGACTTTACCAAAAGTATAAATAAAGGAAGCAGAGTTAGGTTGTCTTGAGTGGGTAGGAAGTAGAAAAAGCACACTAAGGCTTTTTCCTCTGTAGCTTAATAAATATACAAAAACTAAACTTCCTCAAAGAACTTTCGATGTACTGTTATTAACACCCCTAACACTTGGCTTTTACAAAACTCCGAACCACACAATAACAATATTCTAAAACCAAACTACTGATGTTAAAGTACTCTGATAATGCCCCAAATCATACGAGAAGCAGTGATGAACTGTCTTGCAAATCTCTGGACAAAGGCTTAAAGTGGGGTAAAAAAATTTTTAGCTTTGCCATATATATGAGCCATAACTTTCAAACTTCTGTTCAGAATGATCGAAAGCATCAATGGTCAATTTCCTGGATTTAGTTCTAACTAAATGTTTGCATTTGTGCATCAAACATTCTAATGAACTTTCCTTTACTGAGAATAAAAAAAAGTACACACTTAGGTAGGAATTCAAGTGCCATACATTCCAACCTCAAGATCATTTCACAACTGCATGTGCAGTAATATAAAGTATTAAAAATAATTCCGATAACATGTACAAAACTTAGTTTTTTATCTAAAATTGTAAATTCTTAAATAAGCAGACTAAAATTGCTGCCTTTTAACATGGGAAATGGTCTTTTTATGAGGTAAATCAGGCAAATTATGCCACCGCACAGCATCACAACTATGTATACACGCCCCCACATTATGATTACAGTGTACAAATATTTTGTTGTTTTCAATCTAAAAATCTCAAATTTTTAAATAGGAAAATGCTCTCGCTATGTGGTAAAACAGACAAACTGTACCACCATACAGTATGATTACAACCATAAAAACAAAAATCAAACACACAAGCTAGAATGTTATAAATGGTAATAATGCTCATCACTGGATGAAGGGATCGACTGCAGATGATTTTTATTGCCTTCTCCCCCCTCCAATATCCTAATTTTTATATTGACAATATATTCTACAAATTTTTAAAAATCTTTTGTGTGTGTGATTTAAGGATGGTTACAAAAACTAAGGTGGATGCACTCGAATGTGTATAGCAGCACAATTCAAAATTGCAAAGATGTGGGAACAACCTAAGTGCCCATCAATACATGAGTGGATTAATAAAATGTGGTATATGTATACCATGGAGTTCTACTCACAAAAAACAGTGGTGATCTAGCACCTCTTGTGTATTATCCTGGATAGAACTGGAGCCCATTCTAGTAAGTGAAGTATCCCAAGAATGGAAAAACAAGCACCCCATGTACTCACCATCAAACTGGTATTAACTGATCAACACTTAAGTGCACATATAGTAATAACATTCGTCGGGTGTCGGGCAGATGGGAGGGGGGAGGAGGGGATGGGAATATACACACATATCGAGTGTGATGTGCACCATCTGGGGGATGGACACGAAGGCCATATACGTAACCTAAACATTTGTACCCCCATAATATGCTGAAATTAAAAAAAAAATTAAAGACAAAAACTAAGGTGGAAACAAATGAGGTTTATAACTCAGATATTTTAGTCAAAATCAAATTAGCATGTAGCTATAAACAATGACTATCAATGGCCCTTATACGAAAGGAAAAGTATGCTTTTGGAGTCATTAAATTACCATTAAGAGTTTAAAAAGTACTGTCTTAGCATCTCAAATATATTACAACTGTATTAGAATAAAGCAGTTTAACTATATTCTCACTAATATCTTTTCACCCTTATTTACTGTACTGGTACAACTAGTCAAAGAATTTAACTATTTTGGAAAAACTCAATGAAAATAAGTAGTTTTTCTTTCATAAGCAAGAGATACCAAAAACAAATTTAACCTCTTTCTCTGTATCATTAAGATATGAACATGGGCACTAAACTAGTTAAAAATTTAAGGAGCCACAATGGCCAGAAATTACTAAAGAATATAAAGTAGCAAGTTTATGCACACTCAATATAGACCCAAACACACATTAGCAATTTATCTGAAATAAACCAAAGTACTTGCCAATATTTCAAGATATTTAAAGTAAACACTGACTTATTCAAATACTCTCTTGGCAACAACTAAAGTACTCAAAGATCAAGATCATGATACCAAAGTATCTGAAACAGACATGCTGGTAAACAAAGAAGATAAAATTTTTAAGGACAGGGATTCCAATTTTCAAAATAATCATGTATTAAAAGCGCCACAAACAAAAAAGGCAAGACTTTAAAACCCCAAAATTCTGTGTTCAGCAATAGCAAAAGAAGTATGGTTTGTAAAGAATGCTAATGAAAGAAACCACAAAAAGGAAGGTGCTTAAGATACATTTTTACAAGGAAGTAGTAAACTTGCTGCAGCATCACCTTTAACATTTTATTTTAATAGAATAGTCTAAGTCAGCAACAGTCAACAGAAATATAATGTGAGCTAAATGTATTTTACATTTTCTAGTAACCACATTAGAAATATATCTAAACATTGTCATTTCTTTTTTTGTACTAAATTTTCAAAATCCAGTGTGTATTTTACATACAGCACATATCAATTTGGATGTTAATTTCTCATCAGAAATACTCGATCTCTTGGCCGGGTGCAGTGGTTCACGCCTGTAATCCTAACACTCTGGGAGGCGGAGGCAGGAGGATCGCTTGAGGTCACGGGCTCGAGACCAGCCTGAGCAAGAGCGAGACCCCGTTTCTACTAAAAATAGAAAGAAATTAGCTGGACAACTAAAAATATATAGAAAAAATCAGCCAGGCATGGTGGCGCATGCCTGTAGTCCCAGCTACTCGGGAGGCTGAGGTAGGAGGATCACTTGAGCCCAGGAGTTTGAGGTTGCTGTGAGCTAGGCTGATGCCATGGCACTCTAGCCTGGGCAACAGAGTGAGACTCTGTGCCAAAAAGAAAAAAGAAAAGAAAGAAAGAAATACTCTATGTCTATTTAGATTCCACTTGGCTATGTGATAAAGTAGATTCACATAGCCAAGTTGTTCAGGGCATATTTAAAAGTTTTCACAAAACTAAATCAGGTGTCATTTTTAAATTTTAATTAATTAAAATTAAATAACATTTAAAATTCAGTTCCTTAGTCAACTTTAGCCACATTTCAAGTGCTCGATAACCACGTGGCTAGTGGCTACGATAAGGAATAGCACAGGTCTAAGTGCTACACACTATAAACTGACAAACTAATCAAAGGCAATTCCTAGAATAGTTTGGTGTTCAAACAGAATGGAAGTTTCTGCTAAAGTTGTTATTCAGCGTGAACGTGGTATGATTTATACAATGGAGAAAATAGATAAAAACTCAGAAAACAAATACTGATTTTGATACTTAGAGTCGCAGCATTTACCTGTATTTATAAGGGAATGATTTTGGATGTGAATAAGGAAAATACCCTTCTGCATTATTGCAACTTCGCCCATAACTATAATATAACAAATTCAGAGCAGTTTATATCACCTGTTTTCCTCTGAGGCTAAAAAGCTGCATCATATCCTCAGATGCAGCAACAGAGAGAATGTACAAGCACAGAGAGTAAACTAATTTTTAAAAAGCACTGCTGCTGTAAAAGAAGATATTAGAGAAAGAAGGTATGACTTCCCTGTTGCAGTAGGGACCTGCATAAGAGGACTATCTGAGGGGACATTAACCTAGGAGTTAAGAGATTGGCTATGGCCGGGCGCGGTGGCTCACGCCTGTAATCCTAGCACTCTGGGAGGCCGAGGCGGGCGGATCGTTTGAGCTCAGGAGTTCGAAACCAGCCTGAGCAAGAGTGAGACCCCGTCTCTACTAAAAATAGAAAGAAATTAATTGGACAACTAAAAATACATAGAAAAAATTAGCCGGGCATGGTGGCGCATGCCTGTAGTCCCAGCTCCTCGGGAGGCTGAGACGGGAGGATTGCTTGAGCCCAGGAGTTTGAGGTTGCTGTGAGCTAGGCTGATGCCACGGCACTCTAGCCTAGGAAACAGAGCGAGACTCTGTCTCCAAAAAAAAAAAAAAAGAGATTGGCTATATACATACAGGAGAATTATGCAAATTAGTACACATATTTAGAATGATAGGAACCAGGTTTCTTA
>RJWJ010047585.1:0-10916 GCA_004363605.1 Indri indri | reverse complement strand
CTTTTTACTTTCGAACTTTGTGTCTTTATATTTTAGATATATCTCTTAAAAACAATACATAGTTGGATTTTAAAAACACAATCTGCCAATATATGCTGTTTAACTGGTAAGTTTCATCTGTTTACACTTGTCATTGCTAGTTTATTGGATTCCTTTCTACCACCTGAATTTGTGCTTTCTATTTACCCTGCTTTCTCTTTGTTTTTTTCTTTCCTTTTTTGCTATTCATTTGTATTTGCAGTCTTAGTGTTATTTTTAATCTATGGCTGGGTTTGTGGAGAGGTTGAGCAGAGGGGTATTTGTTTTAACAGGAATCGTTTTAATCCACTTTTACATTTTGTAAGGGTTAGTTTAGTTAAAGCAAGATCATGTTATCCATAAACTCATTGACTCGGCACAGTAAACAGCAAAACATTACAGTACACTAGAAGTGAAAGAAGGAGTATGGCACCACTGCCAAGCCCTCTGTGTTGGGGAACTCCCAGTCTTCTTCCAGGATACCTTGTATCCTGTTTCTGACACCAACGATCAGACATAAGACTAAGTGAGCATGCCCATGATGTCAATCCATATGTTAAATATTAATATCTTACTCTTTGGTTTAAAAAATATAAATACATATTCTAATATTTTATCCCACACCTCAAAAGGGCTGGTGTTATGGATTGAATTAATTGTATCCCCACCAAAAAAGGCATGTTGAAGCCCTAACCCCCAGTACCTCAGAATGTGACCTTATTTGGACACAGGGTCTTTACAGAGGTAATCGAGTTAAAATGAGGGATTAGGGTGGGCCCTAATTCAGTATGACTGGTGTCCTTACAAAAAGGGAAAGTTTGGACACAGAGACAGAGATATGGGGAGAAGGTCATATGAAGATGAAGGCAGAGATTGGAGCAAAGTGTCTATAAGCCAAGGAACACCAACGACTGGCAGCAGACCACCAGAAACAAGGAAAGAGGCGTGGAAAAGATTCTCCCTTACAGCCCTCAGAAGAAACTGACCCTGCTGACACCTTGATTTGAGACTCCTGGTCCCCAGGACTGTGAAATAATAAATTTTGGTACTCAGTTTTTGTGCTACTGTGTTCCAACAGCCCTAGGTAACTAACGAAGCATTAATTAGTCAATTAGCGTTGATCTTGTGCACCGTCATACTGGAACTAGATGTCCTAAAGCAGCGGTGCCCAACCCTTTTGGCGCCAGGGACCATTTTCACAGAAGACGGTTTTTCCACAGACTGGGGTGAGGGATGGTTTCGGGGTGATTCAAGAGCATTACATTTATTGTGCACTTTATTTCTATCATTATTACATTGTAATATATAATGAAATAATTATACAACTCGCCATAGGTTGGGGACCCCTGTCCTCAAAGGCATTTCTTTACTTCCCTAATACACAATTTTTTAAGTGCTTCTGTTCAATGAATAAAGACAATAAATTTCGGAAATATATTTACTTCATTTCTTCATTCAATAAATATTCACTGAACACTTACTACATGGCACTTATTGGGGATACAGCAAGGAACAAAACAGACAAGTCCTTACCCTCATGGAGCTGACCTACTAATGAAGGAGACAGACATGAAACAAACAGGTAAATACATATACACAAACTTTTCAAGCGATATTAAGAAAATACAGGGTGCTATGAGAGAGTATAAGAGAGTGTTCTTAGAAGTTGTCTCTGGAGAGATGATATTTAAAATATTTAAGCTGCAAGTTGAAGGAAGAGAAGGATCTCCACGTGAAGACAGGGGAAGATCATTTTAGGCAGAGGACGCTGCACGTGGAAAGGCTTTGAAGTAGAAATACCTTGGCATGGATGAAAAACAGAAGGGCCATCAGAACTGGATCTGCATGGGCAAGGGGGGAGAGGAAACAATCAAAGATGGCTAATTTGGAAACTGGGCAAATAGTGGTAGCCATTGACTGAGGTGAGGAAGACTCTAGGAAGAGTGAAATGGGTCAGGCTGGGAAGCAAGAGTTCATTCTGGACATGTTAAGTTGGGAATCTACTAAATCTGCAAGTGGGAAATTGAATATATATAAGTTTAGAGGTCAGGAGAAAGGTCTGGGCTGGAGATATGAATTTGGGAATCATCAGTATAGGTGGTATTTAAAGCCCTGGAACCTTAAGGGATTAGCAAGGCAGTGAGTGTGGCTAGAGAAGGGAAAAGGGCCAAGGACTAAGCCCTGGGGCATCCTGACGCTTAGAGGTTTACTTTGTCAGATCTGCATTGTGGTTTGAGACTCTCCCTTCCTAACTCTGCTGCCTTCCCTCTTTCTATTCATAAGTGTCAGGTCTGTGTCATGGTCTGAAGAATTTCCCACCCAATCCTGCTTCCTCCACCCTTCGTATTTCATAGGCAGGACCCCCAATAAACTTCTTGCACTCCTAACTCTGTCTCAGTGTCTGCTTCCCAGAGGACCTGAACTGACACAATTGGTACCAGGATTGGTCTGAGAAAGCAGGGGTTGTCTGGGGCTTTGGGACTGTATCACTAACTGAAATGAGATGAGGACTTTCTCCCTGGTAGCATGCGGACCACGGATAGTCCCTGGTCAAAAATAGTGGCCCGAATGCTAAAACTTCCACTGGTAATGACTCGGAAGAATGTTCTGGTAAAAAAAAATGCTCTGGCAGGTGCAAGAAAAGTAGAGATGGATAACTTTGCATGCAAGGACAGACAATGGAATTGGCTGGCTGTTATTAAGTTGCATTGACACCCTGTGGAGAGATAATTAAGCTGCTGATGGCAGTTAACAATTCAAAACTAAGTGTGAAAGCCAGAGGACCTCTTTGGTATCTCACAAAGAGGCCCTTATCTCCTTCAGTGGGAGAGCGAAAAAACCTAAAGATCTAACTCAGAACCCAGAGTCACCAAGCTTCAAAGATGACTGAATGTTTGTCCAAGGCAGGTCCATTATACCAAGGTCAGGGCCCTAGTTGGGCAAACCCAGGATCCTGGCACATGTCATGGGAACATCTAAGTGGATACCCCCAAAGATTTTTGGCTCCCCAGACTGCTCAGAACCCTTAAAGCCTGCAGAGGTAACTTGCCTGTCCCCGTTAAGGGCTGGTATTCACCCCATCCCTTGTGGGAAGACAGTACAAACGTCTCCCCCTATAAGGCAACAAAATCTGCCTCCACCTTTTCTCCTGAATACAAGACCAGTAACCAGGGTTAAGTCAGAGTGTAAAGCCAGCCAGGTGTGTTGGGCCTGGTAAGAAAGGAAAGAGTCTATACCCCAAAGGAGCTGCAAGACCTTGCCAACATATCCTGGAAGGAGTCAGAGAGGTCTTATGGACTGGATTCCAAGGGTGTCCAATCAATGGGACCAGAACATAAGAGTAGATGAGGGAGCATTTATTGATTTCAGGGCACTTTCTTAGAATACAAGACTTAATACCCTGACAAGGACCCTAGGGGTTGATGCACACTTGTAGTTAGGGTAGCCCCTAGAAGCCTGGGGAAAGTGATAAACTACACCGAGTGAGGGTGAAATTCCTGAATTGCCATGGCAGATGGTAAAGAAAGGAACTCAAATGCTCAGGGAGGTGAACATGCTGGAGTGGATATATTACTTAAGGCCAGAAGACACCAGAGAATTATGTTGCACGGGAGGGCTCAGGAGATGCACCATTCACCAATGCCATGAGGAGTGCACTGGTGAGAGGGGTGCCAGCATTACCAAGATGTTCCATGGTGGTTCTTCTCTGCAGGCCAAAGGGGATGGTAGGAAAGGCAACTGCAGTGCGGGGCTTGTTAATAAAGGCCAAAGTAATAAGAGCCAGGTGGCTGTGCTTAACTGCCCAAAGCCAGGAGGCTGCAATTACCATAATGACTGGCAGTCAGAGGGACAGCCAAAGGGACTGGACCCTCAGGAAGTCAAGAGAATTAATAGAGCATGGTGTCTCTAGAGGAAAATAGATGGACTTCCAACAAGGATATTAATTATATAATTTTTTAAAGCAGCAATTGATGAGCAGGAAGTCAAGGGTCAATACCCCAATAAAAAGCCATGATTCCCATCCCAGTTCCTGGAATTGAGTCACTTATCAGACCCAGAACCCATTCACTGAAGAGGTGGCTGGGTCCCCAGGAGGAAGAACCCTGCAACGCCATGGCAATTATATACCATAATAATAGTTCCAGTCCTTCCCCCAAAGGGACTTAGATGACTCTACACCAAGGAGAGACATTTAGAGGACTACTGAAGATTGATATCTAGAGACTCAAAGTGTCTCTCTAGCAAGCGGTTCTAGGTAATAAGTAGGGAGGTAGAACACACATTTGGATAAAAGATAGTTTACCACTATAGGAGTACTCTCCTAGGATATAGGAGTAGACACATTGGCAAGGACCCTGGAAGATGATACAAACACATAGCTAGAATGAATCCTAGAAGCATGAAAAACATTTTTTCTGACATTAAGACTAGGAAAAATACCTGAATTGCCCTGGCAGACAGTGAAGAAAGAAATTAAAAGGCCCAGGGAGGTAGGCATGCTGGAGTGGATATACAATGTGAGGCCAGAAGCCCACTGGAGGATATGTTGCACGGAAGGGCTCAGAGAACCACCCAGGCCGTGAGGAATGTGCTGGTAAGAGGGGCACCAGAATCACTGAGAAGTTCAGTGTGGCTCTCCTCTGTAGGCCAGGGTGGACCAGTAGGAGGGAAAATCACAGTGCTGGGTTCCTAACTAGCAATGAGGATGATGGGGCCTCTTCCATCCTGGAAGGGCTAGCAATTCATTCTCACAGAAATGGACATTTATTCTAGAAATTGTTTTGCCTTTCCTGTCCACAAAACCTCATCTAGCACCACTATCCAGGGGCTTAAGGAACGCCTGACCCACACCACGGAATTCAACACAGCAGAGCATCTGAACAGGAGACTTATTTCACAGCAAAGGAAGTGTGGGAGTGTGCCCATGACCATAGGATCCCCTAGGCATGTCACACTCCACATCATTCATAAGTAGCTGGCCTGACAGAGCAATGGAATGGCCTGCTGAAGGTGAAGCTGAAGCACCAGCTCAGAAGCAATACTCTGCAAGGATGTCATATCATCCTTCAGGATGCAGTGTAAACACTAAATCTGAGATATCTATATGGCACCATCTCCCCAAGAGGAAAAATACATGGTTGTAAGAACCAAGAGGTAGAAGCAGGAGTACCACCATTTCCAATAACCTACTAGTAGAGAGACATTGTGCTTTCAGTCTCTACAATTTGGGACTCTGAAGTGTAAGAGGCACCTTCCCCCAAAGGAGGTACACTCTTGCCAGGATCACAGCAGGAGTCCCATTGAACTATAAGTGACAGCTGCCACCACACCACATTGGAGGCAAGAGGGATGGGAGGTAAGAATTAGGAATACCCTATTATAAGGTGCCTACACTATGCATGAAACAGTATAGTGTTAGTTGAAGTTCAACTTAGATTAGTTAAAAATGTGTATTATAAACTCTAGGGTGATCATAATTGATAAATTAAGAGAGGAGATATAAAATGGAGTCATATAAAAGGCTCAATTAAAACCAGGGAAGGCAGAAAGAGAAGGTGGGGAAGAAGCAAAGAATAAGGGCAATGAATAGAAAACAGTTATAAAGAATGGATACAAATATATACTTAGATGGAAGAAAAAAGACCTGGTTTTTTGATAGATCAGTAGGGTGACTATAGTTAACATTAATTGATTGTACATTTTGATTTAAAGAGAATAATTAGAATGTTCCTAGCATAAAGAAAAGATAAATATTTAATATGATGGATATCACAATTAACCTGGTTTGATTATATGAATGTATCAAATTATCACATGTACCCTGAAAATATTTACATCTAATGTGTATCCATTAAAATAAATAAATAAAAAGAAAAAAGAAATCAGTTATAAAGATGGTACATATTAATCTGACTATATCACTAATCACTTTAAATGTGAATGGTCTAAATGCACCAATTAAAAGACAGATTATCAGAGTGGATAAAAAATAAGACCCAATTGTATTCATATATTGTCTACAAGAAACTCACTTTAAATATAAAGACATAGGTTAAAAGTAAAAGGATAGCCAGAAATATACCAATAAAACGTTAACCAAAAGAAAGCTGGAGTGGCCATATTTCTATCAAAGTAAGCTTCAGAACAAGGAATATTATCAAGAATAAAATGGAGGATTACATAATTATAAAGGGGTCAATTCTCGAGAAGACAGTACAATTTTAAAACAAATATGCACCTAACAACAAAGCTCCAAAATAAGTGAGACAAAAATGGATAGAACTACAAGGAGAAATACTAATAGATACATCTACTATTATCACTGAAGACTTCACACTCCTCCGTCAGGAACTGACAGATCAAGCAGGCAGAAGATCAATATGAATACAGAATGAATAGTGGAGAAGGGAGAAGATGAGACTCAGTGGCAGCCCTGAGACCAACTGCAGCAAGGTAGGCTGTAGTTCTTCCTATTAACCCCCTCTTCTAAGTTTTTCCTCAGGAAGAGAGGTTCACAGGAACCCTAAACATGTCTGGAACAGTTAATCCATGCAGTGCAAAAGGTGGAGTGTGGCAAGCATGGAGGTACACAGCTCAGATCTTCCTTCAGAAAGAAAGAATTTGCCATATAGCTGTGAGCAGTGCAGTTAGCTTGGTGCCTTCTGAGATCAGCCACAGTGTTCTTGGCAAGGCCATGTTGGGCAGCCTCCAGTCAGTGACTAAGCATGGTGGCAGCACTAGGGCCTGGCCATCTCTGCCCAATGTGAGACTCTTCTAACAGGCAGTCTTTCCTCTAGAACTCCCCATTGGGTTGACCAAGACTTTGTCACATCTGCAATCTGAGCCAATTCTGCCCAATTCTGCTTCCTCCCCTTATCCTTTCCCATGTGCCAGATCTGCATTATGGTCTGGAGGCTTTCCTACCCAGTCTTGCTCCTTGCCCTTTTATCTTTCACAGGCATTATCGCCAATCAGCATCTTGTGTTCCTAACTCCATGTTAGCATCTGCTTCCTAGAGGACCCAAATTGGCACAATTAGCCACTCACCACTGCCATCCACTTTGGAGAAATTCCTCAGAAGACATTTAATCAAGCGTTTCAAGAGTCTCTTCATTATGATCAAAATATTTTCATCAATTTCTTCAGTTAAATTCACAACTAGATAATTCAGACAATAAAAACCATTTAATGCCCCAGCCTTGTAATCTCCTTTAAGGCATGTGTGCTGCAGCTACGGTCTTTACAATCATTGCATTCAGTTTCTCTTGGAGGATAGAATACTCATGAAGCTTGTCATACAAGCATAAATTTAGGTTGTTCAAAGTCAATCCTAATCATGCTTATGATCATTCAGATTAAAGGTTTTTGTTCCAGAAAAACATAAGGTTTTTCTTGAAATTCAAATCAAGGACTTTTCCTTACAGAAGTCGGTGACTTCCTTGAGCAAAAGTAGTCGTTTATGGTCATTGTCCATCTCATCATGAAACTGAGGGAAAAAAATTCTTCATATAACTGTCAAGAATTAAGGGTTTCTCATAATCTTCATGCATAGCTCAGGGTGAGAGGGCATTCTTGTGGACAACAGTGTGTAGCTGTGTTAGTTTGAGTAGACTAGAATCTCCTGAAATTTCAGTGGCTAAATCAAAGGTTTATTTCTCACCCACAAAAAGTCCTATGATATGGTTTCTGTCCAAGCGGCTCTCCAGATGGTTTTCCTCTGAGTGGTGAACTCAGGGATCCAGGCTCCTTGAGTCATGCATGACTGTTTCAGAGTCCTTTGCTTGCAGCTGCACCAACAGCAGAGAGATTCAGCATAAGAAATCATGAGGGATATTATATGGGCCAGGCCTGGAAGTGGCAGTTATCAATCCCACACACATTCCTTTGCCAGAACAAAACCACATGGCTCCACTTGGCTAAAACGAAAGCTGGGAAATGTATGGGAGCATGTGGATATTGGTATACAGTCTGTGGCATAACAGACTTTGCTTTTGGTATAACAGCTTGAATACATGAAACAAACTCTCAAGTTGGATTTATCATAGCTTTTAATGCTCTTTATACTTTATCCTGATACAACACTTTCAGCCTAAATTATTCTCATAGATTCATCAAAAAGCTTAACTCATTCCATATCTCAATTAATTGCATCATCATCCATTCATTTGCCCAAGTCCAAAATTTAGAAGTTATCCTTGTTTCCTGTACATGGAAACTAGATAAAAGAGAGCCAAAGAGCTTTGTGCAGGGGTGATCCCAGAGCTACATCCATGAATATTACGATCCAGCTAGAAGGCATATTCCCAAAGTGAAGATGGGTTGATAGAATTACCTGTGGAGAGTATTCTAATACTTTGCTCTGAGGCTATGTTCTACACTACTCATTGCGGTGTAATAGCCCATTAAGATTTCCCTAAAAGGAAGAGGGTACCCTGAGTATCCAATGTGAGTATTCAGGTCTGCTTAGCAGTTATATTTCTCACTGTCAATTAACAAGCAGATATTTTGGTTCATATATTGGTTATCTTATGATCATTCATTCATTCATTCATACATTCAACAAATACCCATTGAATGCCTACTAGCCTGTTTTAAGTGCCAGAAATATAGAAATATACAAAACAGATAACACCTCTGCCCTCATGGAGCTCGCATTCCACTGGGCTAAAGAGAGATTTCTTTTAAGGAAAATATATAGCTTGTCACATAGAGATAAATTCCACAGAGAAAAAGCAATCAGGGAAGGGGGACAAGATGAACCAAAGTGGGGGTACAATTTCAAATATGGTGTTCAGGCCTCTCTGAGAAGAAGACATTTGAGCAAATATCTGAAGGAGGTGAAGGAAGTAGCCATGCAGATGGCTAGGGAAAAACATTCCAGGCAGAAGAGATATCAAGTGCAGAGGTCTGAGATGGAGAGTGCCTGGCTTGTTTATGGACCAGCAGAAAGGCCAGTGTGACTGAGGCGAGTGAACACAGGGGAGAGTAGTGAAAAGTCAGAGAGGTACGGGAGATGGGAGGGTAAGGGAAAGATTGTGTAGGGCCCTACAGAGTCATGTTAGAATTTTGGATTTTACTCTGAGTTAGATGTAGAGTCATTGGAGGGTTCCAAACAGCAAAGGGATGTGATCTTTCATTCTAAAAGGATCACGCTGACTGCTAACTTGAGAACAGAGTGGAAGGGGGCTGTGGTGGAAGCAGAAAGACCCGTTAGGAGGCAATTCTAATAATGTAGGTGAGAGATGATAAATTTTTAAAGAGAAAAGGGGGTGTCAAGTATGACTACAACATTTTTGGCCTGAGTTATCAAAAAGAATGAAGTTTCCATTTGCTGAAATGGAGAAAATCAAGGATTTGGTTTGAGACACTTTAGGCTTGAGATGCCCATGAGATGTCCAAGCAGAGCTATTAAGGAGGCATCTGGGTACGAGAATCTGGAGTTTAGGGGAGACGCCCAGGCTGGAGATACAGTGGTCCCCTCTTATCTGTGGGGGATACATTCCAAGACCCCCAGTAGATGCCTGACACCATGGATAGTGTTGAACCCTACGTTTTTTAAATCTAGTAACCGAGCAGCCTAATAAGTGACTAATAGGCAGGTAGGTAGACAGCAGGGATCCGCTGGACAGAAGGATGATTCACATCCCAGGTAGGATGGAGCAGGACAGCATGAGATTTCATCGATGCTACTCAGAATAGTGTGCAATTTAAAATTTGTGAATTATTTCTGGAATTTTCCATTTAATATTGTCAGACCATGTTTCACCACAGGAAACTGAATCTGGGGAATGTGAAACCTCAGGTAAGGGGGTACTACCGTATATATTTGGGAGTCGTCAGGACATAGATATGTAAAGCCATGAGACTAGATGAGATCACTATGGAAATCAGTTTAAATACAGAAAAGGCTTAAAGACTGAGCCTGGAACACTCCAATATTTTACAGGTCTTGGGGGTGAAAAGAACCAGCAAAGAAGACTGAGAAGGAGTGACCAGCAGTTATAAAGAGTCAGCCCTCTGAGCCCGCTCACTGCAGGATACTCCAATAAAACTGAATTTCTGGATCTGCAAAGCTAAGGAATACACAGCAGGGACCCTCACCAAGGTACTGCTGTCTTGTAAAGTCTGGCTAAGTCGGCCTTTAACTTTGGTATCTTTTAAGTGCAACAAATCTCATGCAAATTATATGCAAAAGCAGCAGGATGGCAAGACCGTGGTAGATGTGGCTAGTCTCTAGTTTGCAGACATTAATCACCACAACCAGGCATGTCACACTTGCAGGAGGAGTTCAGCCCTGTGACCCTCCAACCAAGCCCTCAGGCCAATCGTGGAGAACATCCAGCAGAGACACCGAAAACCATTCGCAGTGCCCCAATAGCAAAGGGCCGCTGGCTCACTGCAGCCACTGCTGCTACTTTCATTGCGGCTGCCAACACCAGCTGACCTAAAAGCAGAAGAACAGTTTGCACTACAACAGCTGGGCCTTATCAGCAGGTTAGGGTGGCAGTGAGAGTTAAACTAGGGTTAGCGCTCCCGGTCTGTGATGGGTTAAGTCCCAAAGCCTCAAACCTCTCAGGATGTTCTGTCCACATCCTGCTATAATTGAAACCTTGGCTGTCTGCTGACCCGTTTCAAGTGCAGACTGTTTATTCTTTCATCTTCCCACAGCTAATGCCTTAGGGGATGCCAGGAGGTGGGGCTGGAGCTCTCCTTGTTCCCCAACACCACTTTCTGATCTTTGCTCCTTTTCCCTCCTGAGAAATCTCTGGCCCTTCTTCGGGGTGCACCATCCGGTTATACCACCTTCTCCCCATCCTGGTGACAGTCTTCTGTCACCTTCTTCGTCACTGCCCTCATTTGTGAAGACTTTACTTCTTCACTCACAGTCTGTCTGTCCT
>RJWJ010047584.1:0-10919 GCA_004363605.1 Indri indri | reverse complement strand
GCTTTAGAGTGATAATTGTGAAAGACAGTCTTTTGTTAAAATGCTGGGGTGCTTTAGGCCTCAGAAGCTGCCCTCAAATAACAGGATCTCTCTCTCTCTGACTTTCTCCTGCCCTCCTCTCACCTGCTCTTCTTTCTCCCAAAGGAAGACTATAGAAACTAAAAATATACTCTGATCTTTCCCGCCATTCGGCCTTGGAGCTAGCCATAAAGATTCAAAGACCTGCCTTGTCTGGTTGTAGGTCGTAAGACCCTCATTCCAGAAGGAGTGCTATCCCTACCTGGGCAGAAGGAACACTGCATAGGACGCCACGAGGATCTAAACAGACAGGCCTTGCTGGGTTTCCCCACTCAGTCTATCAGTATTAGGTCAAACGCTGTTTGTCCAATCACATTTCTACATAGTTGTCCATGCTTCAGTCACGCCTGTCCAGTGAAGTCTCTGTAAAAGGCCCAAGAGGATGGGGTATGGAGAGCTTCCGGAGAGCCGAACACATGGAGGTTCCTGGAGGGTCGTGTGCTGGGAGGGCATAGAAGCTTTGCACCCCTTTCCCCATGCCTTGTCCTATGCATTTCTTCATCTCTGTCTTTTGCATGTCCTTTATAATAAACCAGTAAACATAAGCAAGTGTTTATCCTAGTTCTGTGAGTCACTCTAGCAAATTAATAGAACCCAGGAAGGGGGTTATGGGAACCCTCCTTTATGGTCCATCAGTCAGAAGCACAGGTAACAACCTGGGGCTTTCACTGGTGTCTGAAGTGGGAAACAGTCTTGTGGGACTGAGCCCTCACCCTGTGGGATCTGATGCTGTCTCCAGATAGGTAACGTCAGAATAGAATTGAAGAACACTTGGCTGGTGTCCACTGCAGAATTGCTTGCTTGCTTGATGTATGGGGAAGGTCCTCCCCAATATGTGGTGTCAGAAGTTGTGAGAGTGTAGTGGGAGGAACTGAGTTTGTTTTTCCTATACAGTACACTTGCATGTAAATGCATTGCTCAGCTTTCCTGAAAAACATATGGGGGAATACAATGGGCAGATGGTCCGAGCAGCTGCCTTCGTGGATCCACCGCTGCACTCATGCCAAGGCTATGCTTCTCCTATGCGTTCCCAGTCAGTGATAGAGCACGGCAGAGGTTCTAGTGTTGGCCTATGCCCCGTAGCATGTGTGATTCCTCTCATGGAAGACTTTGGGTCTGGGACACCCATCAGCCTGGTGGAAGTTTGTGGAACTGCACTGTAGTCTGAGATTCTTGCTCCTTAATTTGCTTCCTTCTGCCTTTCCTTCCAGAAATCTGCATCACAGTCCAAATGCTCTCCCTGTGTACTTTTAATCTTTCCCTTTTATCCATCACAGACATTTCCCCTAATAAATATCCTGAATCTCTAATCTCATCTTGGCATCTGCTTCTAGGAGGCTTTAAACCAACATCAGAGCCTATCTTCACATTACCCCTCCTTTTCTTTTTCAATTACCAATGCAACCTGAAGGTCTTATTCATTTCCCCCACATTCCCTATCCAGCATTTCCTGTATTTGAACTTCCTCCGTCTGCCAAACTCTTGCTTTTCCACTTTTGTTCCTGCTCTCTCCCATCCTTTCCTTCAGATTCCTAATTATTCTTGATTTGGTTTTATGCTTACTTATCTGACTGTAGCTTAGAACCCTGTGGATCCCTCAAATGGCATCTCCTCAGTGGTTTAACAATAGACTCTCAGGGAAAAAAACTGTGATGCATAGCAGTTGTCTATTTATATTATGTAAATACTCTCATTATGGTCAATTTGAAACTGCCAACCTGCATCACGGGAACTGTATTTGGGAAGTGATGCACACAATCTGTTCTCGCAACCTGTGCAAGCTGGGCTTTGATGCGTCAGTGCACACCTCTCTTCTCAGTTCTTCCGGGTTCTAGCCCCCTTCTCCTGGAAAAAAATCTTTGTGTAAATGTTATCTCTTCTATGGCCTTTCTGGACAGAAATTAGGCGGACATTGATGTAAGTGTGAATCATAGTCTCCAGGATTCTTTTTAAATTTTTTCTGCTTCTATTAGTCTATGCTGCTATAACAAAATACCTGAGACTGGGTAATTTATAAGAACAGAAATTTATTTTTTCACAGTTCTGGAGGCTGCTGAGTCCAAGATCAAGGTGTCAGCATTTGGTGCCTGGTGAGGGCACAGTCTCTGCTTCCAAGTTGGTGCCTTGTTCATGCATCCTCCACAGGGGATGAAGGCTGTGTGTTTACATTGTGGAAGAGATTGAAGGGCAAAAAGGGAATGAACACTGTGTCCTCACGTGACAGAAGAGTGAAAGAGCAAAAAGGCCTTAATGTAGTCTCCTCTATCCCTTTTATAAGGAACTAATCCACTCATAAAGGTGGAGCCTTTATAATGCAATCACTTCCTCAAATGGCTCCAAGTCTTAATATCACCACGATGGGACCTAAGGTTCCACATGAATTTTGGAGGGGACACATTCAAACCATAGTATTCTGCCCCTGTTCCCCCCTCAAATTCATGCTCTTCTCAGATACAAAATGCATTCATTTATCCCATTAGTCCCCCAAATCTTAACTTGTCTCATCATCAACTCAAAAGTCTAGTCTGGAATCTCATCTAGATCAAATTTGGGTGACACTCAATGTACAATACATCCTGAGCCAAATTCTCCTCCAGCTATGAGCATGTCAAATCAAATATCTCATGTGCTTCCAAAATTATAATGGCGGGACAGGAGTAGCATACACAGTAACATTTCAAAAGGGAGAAGTAGGCAAGAATGAAGGAATAACAGGTCCAAAGTAAGTCCAAAACCCAACAAGGCAAACAACATTACATCAAGGCTGGAGGTAGACCTTTGACTTCATGTTTCACCTCCTGGATACACTGGGGTGGGTGTCGAGTTTCAACCTCATGGAGGGAAACAAATATTAATTTAATGTTTTCAGTTTCTTGGATATGAAGGCCACACAAAAAAATTTTATATAAACACATAGTGCAGAAAGTATCACATTCTTTGTATGCATAATTATGATCTGTGTGATGATGAGGTCTTGCTGCAAGGTTGCTAGAAAACCACGACATTTTGCATTAATTGTGCAGACATTAAAAACAAAAACAAAACAAAACAAACAAACAAACAAACAAACAAACAAAAAAAAAACCAAGGCCTTCCTTCATTGTAAGGGTCCCTTTGCCAATACTATGGTAAGAAAGAAAAAGGAATTGTATAGAAATACAGGGAAAATGAATTGGTCTGAGAACTAGAATGATGTTACAACAGTTGGTTTCTGTCATAGAGAGGGATAGAGTGTCATTTCAGTTGCAGTTAACTTCACATAAACTACTGGAGATGGGCACAGAGCTTTCTTGATAAAAATATGTTAATCTTCCCATCATACTCTAAGAAAATAATTTGAGCAAAGTTCTCAACTTTAGGTTTTTAAAGTTGAAAAACTTAAAGTCATGGAAATTAATTGCCTTGTTCCCACATTTTCCGACCTGATTCCAGCAGACATCTCTTTTATCTTGCCAGAATGGTTACTGTATATTATAGTTTCCTTGTAAATCTTTTGGCTCTTCCTCTTCCTAAACTGACATTCCTGAAATACATTTCCTGTAAACCAGCACCTTTTTCAGATCCCAGAAATTTTAATGATTGTTCCATTCTTCCAGCCACCCAGGAATAAAAAAAAATGGAGATACTTTTGTCCTTCTCATCACTATTTCTAATCAGATGCCTACAGATTTTGTGTCTGCTATATTTATAAAGTTATACCCATTTTTTAATTGCTTATTACAAAAACTATAGTAACACTTTCTCTTTTGTAAGAGAAGGTATAGAAAAGTATTTGAGGACATAAGCATTGAAAGTAGATTCTTGGGTACGAACTGATTTCAACACTAGAACTTACTGATCAAGAGGTGGACATGCAGATCAGAAGTCAAGTGACACAATGGTATTCAAATGTTGGCTCTTCCATTCGTTATTATAGTTTTGTGAGTCTTGGGGACTTAGCCCCTTTGATCCTTAATTTCCTCATCCCTACATATGATGATCATAAAAATAATGCCTCTTTTAGAAAGCTGCTGGATGATTAAAGGAGAGAATGTATGTCAATTGCTTAGTACTCCTTCTGGCATTTGGAAGAACTTAACAAATACTAGTTATTGTTTTTATACATCAATAGCAGTGGCATGTGAAGGCCAGCTCACACGGGTGTTTCCCAAATCCTAATTCAGTTACCTCAGATTAGTAGCTTGAAATTGGCCATGGCAGGAATATTTATTTACACCACAGATATTGGCAAATAATGCAAAACAGTTTATTTATGTGTGTGTGTGTGCGTGTGTGCGTGTGTGTGTGCGTGTGTGTGTGTTTGTGTTCCCCTCCAAGGGAATTTGCTACTTAACATTTACTAGCACACCACTGATGTTGGGTTGATCAGTGGTGTGCTTTGTGCTTTGATAGAGTTATTCTAAAGAGGTCAAAGATAAAGCAATGAACAAGTGAGTAAACAGAATGAGTTCATTCCTTATACATGTTGGTCAGGAAGTGAATTGGATTTTCAAGTAGGAAGCTAGAACTGAAAGAGAATACTTAGTTCGCTAAGAGGTTGGACCCTTCCTTTGACTTGAATTATGTTGAGATGTGTGATTCTGGTGGATACTAAGAATCTATTAAGCTTCGGTTGCCTGTAAGCTAGGTTCTATCTAGTAGGTCACAAGACAAAGATAATAAATCATATTTTGTATTGCAATTTATCGATATTTTACTCTCTGCATCAACTTGCTGACTAGTTTTCAGTAGTTCCAACCTTGTCTTTGCTGTGCTATGGGGTACAGGAGGAAGGGAGAGCAGGTGTCCACTCTCAGGCCGTCAGAGTGCTGAGGCAGAGCACTGGCACTGGCTGGCCACTTGTGAGAATAGTAATCATGGAGTCCCCAAAGGCAGGGTAACCTTTGGGGAGGAAAGTTGGGCTTAATCATCGTTCTGTCTCTTCCAATAAGAAGACTCTTTTTCAAATGGAAATTTAGTATTCCACTTTATTTTTAACCAAGTATTTTTTCTTGTTCTATGGGCACCTTAATTCAGACTATTGTTTCATCTTGTTTGCATTATTGCATAGTCCTCCCATATTTCCAGTTTCTAATATTTTTCTATTTCAATTATCCCTATGCTGAGAAAGTGTGTGTGTGGGGAGAGAAAGAGAGAGAGAGAGAGAAACTTCCCATTAATTTGTTTTATCTAAAATATATCGTGCAAACTCATCTTTTGATGTTCAACATCTTTGTCAATGTGGTTTTAACCTGCTTTTTCAGATTTGTCTTATTTTACACACTGTCATATACTATACACACAACCTAAATTGAGCTATATATTTGCGTTACATGATTTGGACTTTTGTGCTCCATGCAGTTTGCTAAGACTATTTCCTCTACTTGTACACTTTTCTCTGCCATCTCTGCTTGCCACAACCATTTAAAATTTGCACTACACATTTCATGGTCCAATAGTATCTTTCATCATTTTTGACTGTGAAAAAATGCTCTTTCTAATCTCTGAAGACCCTTAACACATTGCAAATTATTTTTTAAGATGAGAGGGATGAGAAGGAATGGGATACACTTGACTCGAAACTGAGAGGATAGTTGAATAGGTAGACACAGAATTCAGAGTATATGGGATGCTCAGATAAGATTCATGCAAGGGTGCCAGCATTCCTAAATGGAGGTTAGGTAGGGCAGGCACCTATAACACTGAGTGATCAAATTATAAGACAACTCTCAAAAAGCTGAATGTCATCAGAAAAATAATTAGGGCACAACTACTGTCCTAAGAAGAATTAAAATAAAAACTAAGCAGAATATTTGGGTGGAAATCAAAGTACAGTCTATATTTTTTCTATATTTGGGCATGCATGACAGAGAAAGAGGACAGGGGAGCTTTGACCAATGTGAGTACTCAAGGATAATTGTAAGGGGTGGGCCAGGCTCTGATTCTTAACAAAATCCAAGCAGTGTTGACAGAGCTCAGATTTGAGAGGCTAATTCAGGCTACACTACACCCGGGGGAGGGTGGAATTAGGCCTGAAGCTTTAATGTACTCACTGCCTCTGTGAAGATTAACTGAAGACCCAGAAGAGCCTAAGCCCACTGACATTGATGCTGGAGGTTACTGGGCTGAAGACTCTGTAGCAGACCCCTGGCCTGTAAGAATTTCTGAGTATCACATTATATGGGGATAGAGCTTCAATGCCTGATACTTCTGTATCTGTATTTTGAACCTATGGAGTGCAGGAATTTGTCTCATTAACATGTTTATTGCTTGAGGCACCTAAAACGAGATTTTGCTTCTAGAAAGTTCTAAAAAATGTTAGGATTAGATATAATATAGGGTATCGTGGCAGAACATATTTGTAGCATAGTAGGGCTCAGCATCTGGGTCCCGTGTCTTTTTTTCCTTATGTGCAAAATGGTGATAACGACACTTTCATATTATAAGATTGTTGTAATAATTAGATGAAATAATTTATGTAACAATTTTTTAAAAGCCTAGTAATTAACAAGTACTTCATATAAACTAGAAATTATTTTACTTTTATCATATATCATCATTATCATCCTTTTTATTTTCATCCATAGATTTAGAAAGGTTAGTCTAATTACAGTAAAGGTGAGATGTCCTTTATTTTATTTTCTATTCCACAGGTTAAGCATAAGAATGCTATAAATCATTCATAATAAATCTATGCTTCAACCGAAATTATGTGTATGTCTTTGAGTTGCTCATATTAAGCAACCTATATAGACTGTAAAAGATTTTACATGCTTGTTTTATGCTTGTTTGAATAGACACTCATATGTACTGTTTAAACCTGGCATCCACATTGAATGTGAGATTTTCTTCAATTAAAGAAGAAAAAGCCTATCATTTAAAGGTCATATAGTTTATATCATTAATAAATACAGTACAATAAAATGCCAGTATGAATATTCTATCATGTAACACAGTTTGCTAGTCTGTTATTCTCAGAATTCAATTTAGGAAAAAACATACATTTTTCTTAGATAATACATCTTATAAGATTACAAATACTGATGGTGAAGGAAGTCAATTTAATGCAGAAGAAAAGTTAGAAAGCATAACAATATTATTTCTGAAGAATGGGGCAACTCTGTGACAAAAAAGTACATTAAAAATAAATTTTTCACCTGCTTAGTTAAATATATTCCTAGGTACTTTATTTTCTTTGTTGCTATTGTGAAAGGTCTTGAGCCTTTGATTTGGTTCTCAGCTTGACTGTTGTTGGTGTATATGAATGGTACTGATTTTTTCAGATTGATTTTGTTACCTGGGACTTTGCTGAATTTATTTATCAGTTCCAATAGTCTCTTGGCAGGTTTTGGGGGGTTTTCTAAATATAAGATCATATCATCAGGAAAGAGCAATAGTTTGACCTCTTCTGCCCCCATTTGGATACCTTGATTTCCTTCGCTTGCCTGATTGCTCTGGCTAGGACTTCCAGCACTATGTTGAATAGAAGTGGTGATAGAGGGCAACCAGTTCTAAGCGGGAATGCTTTCAAATTTTCCCTGTTCAATATGATGTTGGCTGTGGGTTTATCATATATGACTTTTATCATTTTAAGGTAAGTTCCATCTATGCCTATTTTGTTAAGTGTTCTTATCACAAAAGGGTGCTGACTTTTGTCAAATGCTTTTCCAGTGTCTATTGAGAGTGTCATATGCTCTTTGTTTTCACTTCTATTTATGTGGTGAATTATGTTTATGGATTTGCATATTTTGGACCATCCCCACATCTCTGGGATGCGGCCCTGTAGGGAGAACTACAAAACACTGAGGAAGGAAATGGAGGATGTAAACAGATGGAAAACCACACCATGCTCATGGTTCGGCAGAATCAACATTGTCAAAATGTCTATACTACCCAAAGTGATTTATAGATTCAATGCAATCCCTATTAAAATACCAATGGTATTTTTTGCAGATTTACAAAAAATAGTTAACTCTACGCTTCATATGGAACCAGAGACGACCCCATATAACCAAAGCAAGTTTAAACCAAAAGAACAAATTTGGAGGCATCAATTTACCAGACTTCAAGGTATACTACAAGGCTGTTGTAACCAAAGTAGCATGGTACTGGCACAAGAATAGAGACATAGACCAATGGAAGAGAACTGAGAACCCAGATATAAAACCATCCTCATTTTGCCATCTGACCTTTGACAAAGCAGAGAAAAACATACACTGGAGAAAAGAATCCCTATTCAATAAATGGTGCTAGGAAAATTGGATAGCCACATATAGAAGATTGAAACAGGATCTGCACCTCTCACCTCTCACAAAAATCAACTCATAGTGAATAACGGACTTAAATCAAAGGCATGAAACCTTAATAATTCTAGAAGAAAATGTTGGAAATACTCTTATGGACATTGGCCTAGGGAAAGAATTTATGAAGAAGACCTGAAAGGCAATCACAGCAACAACAAAAATAAATAATTGGAACCTGACCAAATTAAAAAGCTTCTATACAGCCAAGGAAACTATCACGAGAGTGAATAGGCAACCTACAGAATGGGAGAAAATATTTGCATGCTATACATCTGATAAAGGGCTGATAACTAGAATCTATATAGAACTCAGGAAAATCAGCAAGAAAAAAAATGAAACAACCCCATTGAAAAGTGGGCAAAAGACATGAACAGAAACTTTTCAAGAAAAGATAGACTAATGGCCAACAAATATATGAAACAATGCTTAATGTCTCCAATCATCATGAAAAGGCAAATCAAAACCATGATGAAATATCACTTAACACACATTCCAGTGAGAATGGCTTTTATAAAAAGTCCCAAAACAAGAAATGTCGGTGTGCATGTGGAGAGATAGGAATGCTCATACACTGCTGGTGGGACTGCAAACTAGTACAACCTCTGTAGAAAGTAGTATGGAGATACCTCAAAGACTAAAAGAACTAAAAGTGGAACTACCGTTTGATCCAGCAATCCCACTACTGGGTATGTACCCAAAGGAAAGATAAAGAAAGATGATGACAGAGAGCATTTTAGGGAGACATTTTCTTAAATGACCACCACAACACCCTCATGCTCAGGACCGGAGTGTTGTCCTCTGCAAAAGTTCAGCATTGTGTCAGCATGCCCTTCTCGCCAGAGCTCCAAGTCCTTCCCTCCTAAATGTCCATACCAGAAGGGAAAGCTTAGGCCAGGATAAATGGTTCTCCCAAAACCAAGGATTGTACTGAAATACACTACATTTTGCATTTTGACAAACTTGTTACCCATTTCCTGGACTGACCCACCTGGACATAGTGTTTGCTGCGGCTCCTTACCCTTACCTGAGTCTCGGGGTTCACACCCTCTTTTTCTTCCTTGATCCTTTCCCAGGCTTTAGAGCTGCACTTCCACTGCTGCTGTTCCTTGTTGCAAGGCAGACTTGCCAGACCGGAATGACCAATGACCTCACATCCGTGTGACAAATGTATCATTTGTTTCTTTCCTAATGCTAATCTGCCTGCTCTCACACCAGCAGTATTATCAAATCGATCAGAATCTAAGAGATAATGTTTGCCAAATCAGGGAAAGTGCTAATAAGCCTGGACTCTAGGCCAACATTGTCTATATCTAGAGACGTAGATAGTAGTTCTTCAGGAAAAGAGTAAACATATCTTTCCTAAGGTTTTTAATATAAGAGACGATGCTATGTATCTGGCAATTTTAGAGTTCCTGTGACATATCTTCAAAATCACAAAAGAATATTCAGTGAGAAAAAATTTGATGGCATTCTTATTACTATAATAAGATAATAATACTAATTCAGATTGTCATAAGCGGCTTTAGCGACTTGACTCTAAAAATATGGAATGTATTTAACAATGTTTATTTCATATTTTTGGTAATATTTTGTGACCATCTGCCAGAATTCATGCTGCTACAAGCACGGGTATTTTGTGTTTCTCAAGATCCAGTAAGTACCTTTGCTTCAGGGACAGCTTAATCCTCCTTGAGAGAATTTGGCTATACAAATTCTCTTATTTTGGTGAAGTACACTTTCTAAATTATTTTGTTTTATTTCATTGTGTCAATTTCATGCTGTCTAAGTACCAATTACTTTTAGAATGAATTCCTTTCTTTTAGGTATTTTTGACAAATTATAAAAAAAAACTAGTGAAAATGTATTGAATGACACACCTCCAAAGAAGGGAAAATGTATTTGTTATTTATATAATATTTTATTTTCGTATTAATGGATATCAACTTCTCTTCTCTAATTGGTGAATTAATAAGGAACACCGAACAATTTGACTTAATCTTGAGAAAGCATCATGGACAGAGAAATATGTAAGAATTTTAAAAGAAAAGTTGAGAAGTAAATCAGGAGTGAGGGGCAGAGAGGACTCTGCAGATGAGAAGGGTGTGTCAGGCCAGAGAAGGGAGATTTTGGTAATGTTTGGGAGGTAGGTGACTACTGTGGAGATCTGAACCAGTGTGTGGCAGGGGATAGATATTTGCTTTAAGAAAGTACCATGGGTAAGTAGGAGAATCCACTGTATAATGTAAGGTTTTGAGAGAAAAATGATTGTAAATTCATCTAAAAAAAAGAATACCCATTTTACTTCCTACAATCAAATACATTCCAGATTGTTTAAAAATTTGAAAGAGAAGAAATAAAACGATAAAAGTACTGAAAGGAACTGTAAGTGAATGTTTAATAGGAACTTACTTAGGCATGACACACAAAACTAAAATCAAAAGGAAAAAGATTTATGTATTTGACAATGAGAATTTTTAAAACTTCCATTTGGCAAAATGGCTAAACACAAACAACAACCTAAGAAAATTATTTTATACACTGAAAACACACACACACACA
>RJWJ010047583.1:0-10901 GCA_004363605.1 Indri indri | reverse complement strand
AATTTTTCAGAGGGGCCTGTGCAGTGGGGCTGGGAGGCTCCAGGTCGCCATGGCAACGTACCAGGCCTGAGCAGGATGGCTGCCCTTCCAGCCTGGCGCTCTTGCGGGGGTCAAGACTTAAGAGCTGAGGGTACCTGAGTCCAAATAGCCCTAGGGCCACACCTGGGGAGGCTCCCTCGTCCCATCCCGGCCTCAGGCCTTACAAAAGATCTCGAAGCTCGGGAAGGGCTGAGAGGATGCAGGGCTGGCACCTTCTTCCCACCGCCCTCGTTCATATAAGAAGACTGACCTCCAGATACCCAGATGAGGGTCACCCCACTCTGCCCTGCAGACCAGGAGACTTTTGTTCACTGTTTTGCTTTTGTGGGGGTGGGGCAAGTTGCAGGAAGGAAGGGAGCCCCGGTGTCGATGTCATGGAACCCCATAGCCTGCTGCTGGGGGGCTCCTCATCTACCCCCTAGTCCTTACTAATCTTTACTGAGCGCTTCCTGTGTGCCAGGCACTGGGCTAAAGACCGTGGCCGTGTTATCATATTGGATCTTCACAACAAGCCTATGAGAGACCTGCTACTGTTATTCCCGCCTGACCAATGGGGAAACCAAGCCACAGGGAAGGCTAACTAACTTGCCCAAGGTCACACAACTAAAAAGTGGTGGAGCTGGGATTCAAACTAGGGAATCTGCTTTCAGGGCCTTCTCACCCCAGAGGTGAGGCAAGATGGAAGTGGGCCCAGCATCCACACGAGGCTCTGGGAGCCGGGCAAGGTGGGGCGAAGGGCCAGCGCCCAGGCGGGCAGGCCTCTGAGCCCCAAAGACACTGACTCACCCCATCCCTGGAACAAGGCTCCCGGCTCCATCCTGAGCCCCTACAGCATCGATCAGACTCGAAATAGAAAGTCAAGGGCAAGGCATCACTGCTTCCTTCTCCCCACCCCTTGGCCTAGACCATCTCTGCCCCCTGTCCCCGACGCTGGGCTAGGACAGCTCTATCTCTACCTCCAGCCCCCACGCCTGGACCATCCCTGTCCTCCCCTCCCCTCGGAACCTCTCCTGCCTGTTCCGTCCACCCGCACCGAACAGCCCGTCCCAGCCCCCGCGCTGGCTGCCCGGACCCCTGGCCATGGTTCAGCTCTCTCCCTGTGCAGCCTCAAGGGTGACCCAGCAACCTCTCTGAGCCCTAGATTTTCCCACTGAAAACCGTAAGATGAGCCCAGATGCGAGGCTGGGAGGTTGGCTGTGTGGTGAGGACTCGTCCTGGGCCTGGAGGATTCAAGGGGCCTGCCCTGGCACCAACAGAATCTCAGCACTCGGGAAGTCAGCGAGCCACCCATCAGGCCTCCTCCCCAACTCTGGGGAAAGCCCAGACTGGTGGCGCAGCGTCACACGCCCTAGGATGCTCTTTGCAGCCCACGGAGCCCTCACTAGCCCGCTTCCCATCAGGACCCGGGGCTCAGGCTAGTCAAGGCCCAGGGGTGGTACGAGCGTGGCCGTAAGGCTGGGGGCTGGGCCCAATAGGAGGCAGGCCTGGCAGGTGCTGCAAAGCCCCCAGAGGGTGTGTGTGGGGGGGCGGCGGGGGGAGAGAGAAGCCACACACCTAGGCACGTTGGCCTGGCCTGGCCTGACGGGGAGACACAGCCCTGCCCCTTCTGAGCGAGGAGAGGTCAGGCAAAGCCATCTCAGTGCCAGCACCTCCGAATCCCAGGCGCCTGGGGAGGCGCCTGCTGGCACAGAGTTCCCAGCGCCCCCGCCAAGCTTTAGGCCAACGTTCTGTCAAAGCCCAGCCGCGCTCCTTGCCCGGCCCTGCCCTGCCCTCATCCCATTATTCCTCTGTCCCTCTGTCCCGCCAGTCCTCCAGCTGACCCTGTGCCCCCCACTGGCCTCTCGCTTCCCTGGCCCCAGGGCTCTCACGTGCTCCAGCTCATTTGATCTCAGCCCGCCCAGGCCGTCTGGTCCTGGTTTTACAAATGCCAGGCCAAAGCTCAGGGAGAGACACCTGGAGGCGTCTGGCCCAGGGTCACTGCTGGATGCTGGGGAGGTGTGGCCAGAGTCTCACCCTCAGGCTGGAGTTCGTGTTGCCATGGAAGCTGTGCCCCCCCCCCCACCAGGGGTGACCATCCCCTCCACCAGAGGCTCCCCTGAGGCTGGCCCGCCCCGCCCTCCCAGGCACCTGGTTCAGAAAGACCATGCCTCATCCTCTTAGAACCCCAGGTCAGGCCCGACCAGACACGGGGTGCAGACAGGAGGAGGCAAAGATTCTGCCGAAGTCCCAGAATCACAAATACAGATGCTCAGGCTCTGCCCCAGACCTGCAGAGCGACAGTCTAGGGAAGGGGGAGACTAAGATCTTTAGAATTCCCAAACGGCCCAGCAAATTCGAGTGTCCAGAGCACTGCTCTCCAAAGCCTCTGGGCATCGCCCCTCAAACACTGACCCTGAACCTCTGCACCCGAACCGCCATCTCCTCCCTCGAGCCTCGTCTGGGAACCCGCACCTGCTGACCCACATAGGCCTTTGGCCCCTCTCCTCCGCTGGGCCTTGAGCACACAGGTCTTGACATATATGTCTTTTATCACTGATTCAACTTTTCACATGGGTGACCTTTAGTCTCTTGGGCTCAACATTCATGCTGAATGGAAAGACATCGCAAGGCCTGAGTGAGCTGCTTCACTCCCTTAGCCTCAGCTTCCCCATCGGTAAAATGGGGTTGTTGTAAAGATTAAATAAAAGCCTGCCAACTTTTTTTTTTTTTTTTGAGACAGGGTCTTGCTCTGTTGCCCAGGCTAGAGTGCAGTGGCATCATCGTAGCTCACTGCAACCTCAAACTCCTGGGCTGGAGCAATCCTCCTGCCTCAGCCTCCCAGGTAGCTGGGAGTACAGGCGTGTGCCACCACATCTGGCTAATCTTTCTATTTTTTGTAGAGATGGGGTCTCACTCTTGCTCAATCTGGTCTCCAATTCCTGACCTCAAGTGATCCTCCTGCCTAGGCCTCCCAAAGTGCTAGGATTACAGGCATGAGCCACCGTGCCTGGCCTAAAAGCCCTTTTCAATGTGTTATTATCATGAGGGTCAGTAATGATAATAATAAATGAGTAAGTTAAGTGTACATGTTCTGGCAAAACAAGGCTTAGAGGAACTGGAAAAAGATCCCCTTGGATTACCCTCTGTACAGAGACATGCCAGAAAAGTGGTTTTATGCGCTAGATCTGGATGGATTGGGTTGATTTACCTGTGAGGTGTCTCACCTGAGGACATCTTTCTGAAATCCCCTCCCACCCGCTGTGCATGGAGACACCACCACCACCATCTCGTGGGCAGCTGCAGAGGTGGGGGGGGGGCACCAGGGAGGCAGGGGCCCCACCTGGGAGCATGGCCTGGCCAGGAGAAACCCCTATACCTGCTGACTCCCCCCACACCCCCAGCAATGTGTGTGTGTGCGTGCTCCATTGATCAACAGGGCAGCGGGATTCCCAGACAATGAGAAGAGTTGGACCAATTTCTGATGATGGGATTTGACCTAAATTTTTGAGGACAGAGTCACCTCCTTACAGGGTCATCAGTCCCTCTGGGGACAGACTCTGGACAGCTGGGTTCCTCTAGGCAGCCAGGAGGGTGCTCAGGTGAGGCCAAAGCCCCAGGCCAGTCTGACTGAGAACTGGAGACGGCAGGTCTGCCCAGGTCGTTCTTCCCCTGAACCCCACCCTGAGCCTGACAGGTAACCCCCCAGTGCCCTGGCTCCTGCTTCTGGCACACAGCCCCCATGCAGCACCCAGTGCCTTGGGGATGTTGGGGACCTTGAACATCGGCCCTGGCCAGATCCCAGGCTGGACGCCTGACATACATCTACCCCTTGCATCCCCGCAGCAGCCTGGGCAGTGGAGACTATTATTGTCCCTACTTTATGAATGAGGAAGGTGGGGTTCAGGAGGCTGCAGTGGCTTGCTCAGGTCACGCAGTCAGAAGCAATGGAGCAGGACCTGCACTAAGGCTGTCCCACCCCAAAGCCATGGCGTACAGCTTTTCAGACTGAAGTTTAGCCTGCGTGAACTCCCCCTCACCGCAGGGCTCAGTGCGCATGCCCCACGTCCCCAGGAACAGGCGGGGCCCAGCACAAATTCTAGCCCTGGCTTCCAGCCACCAGCCCCCTCTGAGGAACCCCCTCCTGCCTCCAATCCCAGGACAGAGCTGCAACTTTGACCACAGAGTGGCCTTGGCTCTAGTGGGGTACAGGGCCCCAGGCATGGCCCCTAGTACCCCCGTGGCCCCCTGCCCATGACTGCCATCTTGCAAGGGCTGGGGCTGAGCCTTACTCACTTGGCCCCCACCCTGCTGCAGCAAAAACAAGACTGCAGCACATGGCCTCTGCTGGGGGCCTCAGGGTGGTGTTTCCAGTCAGTGCTGGTCTATGCAGCTCTCACAAGAGCTGGGCCCCAGTGACGGGCTCCCCTCCCCCAGCTGGCTCAGATGAGCATCTGTCTCTGGGGGCCTGGGACGCTCTCACCCCCAACCCTGCTCACTTCCCCCCATCCTGCCCTCTCCTTGGTTCCCAAGGAGTCTGGGTCTCCCCAGGGGCCGGCCCAGCCCACATGGCAGCTTGCTGTGACTTAGGAAAAGATGTCCTCTCAGAACACGTGCTGCCGTGTGAGCCGTGGCTTCCATTCAGCTCACTCACCCCTCGCCCCGGTGCCCTAGTGCGGTGAACAACCAGCCCAGCTATCCACTGTGGCCCTGTCTGTCCTCCTGCCTCACCCCTCGGCTGCAGGCTCCCTGTGACCGCAGGTTTCTGCACTTCCAGAAGCTCCCATACTTCTTTGGGCCTCAAGCCCGACCTGCTTCCAGACTGGTCAGCTGTGAGGTGCTGAGAGCAGTGGCAGAGAGAGGGCAAAGGGTCCCCTGTGTTCTTCTTCACTACGCCCCTGGGCAAGAGGTGAGCAGTGCACTGGTCAAGGGTCTTGCTCTGGGTACCAATCTGGCCTCTGCTACGGGAGTGCTGTGTCACCCAGGGTAGTTACTTCGCCTCTCTGTGCGTGTTTCCCCACCTGTGAAATGGGAATAACGGCCCCAGCTTCTGGAATTGAGATGAAGATTAAATAAATCAACACATGTAAAGGCAGAAGTGCGCCTGCCTCAGCCAGGGCCCAGTAAATGGTACTTTCTCTTCTAATTCCTTCCTGGTCACCTTTGGTCTCCCCTGTCCCAACCCCCCCAGCCCCCACCGAGCCAGGGTCCTCAGCACGCAAAGCTCTTTCCCGTCTGCCACCTCCCCACGGCAGGTGGGGTGGAAATAGGTTATCACCATCCTGACTTTAAGGATCAGAAAGGCGAAGCGACCGGCCCAAAGCCACAGCAGGTCAGCACCCGAGGCCCCACCACCCTGGCCCTGCCAGCAGCAGGTGCCCCCCAACTCGCCACATGACCAGATGCTGATTCAACTCCTGGTTGGCCTGAAGTTCCAAACCTGCAATAACTTTGGGACAAAACCCAAGCAGTGCCCAGCTGGGGCACTTCTGCTGGGATATGGGCTCGAGGCTGCACTGGCTCCACCATTAGCCCTGAGGTCCTGTGGCCAGAAGTGCTCGAACCCAGGGAAGAAATGCCAAGTGGGAGGTTGAGGGTTTGCCACGTCTCCGTCCAGTCAGGGGAAAATAGTCTGGACATGTCTTTTTGTGTCCTTTGGCTTGAGTTGAGGGAGTGCCTCTGGACCCAAATCCAGAGAGTCCTGGAGGCAGAACAGTACAGTGGGAAGTGCTCTGGTCTTGGAGCTGCTTAAGATCTGCTTGATTTCAGGAAAGTTACTTAACCTCTCTGAGCCTTGGTTTGCTCATCTGCAAAATGGGGCAGACAGAAGTTACAGGCCTTAGAGAGGTGTGAGAATTAAGTGATGTAATGCACATTCAGAGCTGAGCACAGTGCCTGGCCCAGAGAAGTCTACAGCCGTGGCAGCCCTCTGCTTCACCACCGGGGCAGATCCTCCACCTCGGGGGAAACTGAGGCACAACTAAGGCAGGGCTCTGAGCAAGTCTCCTGGGGAAGGCTGCCGGGCCACTCCATCCCTGGCCCTGGGACCATCCCCACTGCCCACCCAACCCCTCCCAGGGAGCCTGGGCAGGCACTGAAGCCAGCCTATCCCTGTCCCCACCCCCACTGCCCGCCAGCCCAGGACCATCAGCCCCCTCCCCACCCGCCCCCCCAGCTTGCTCGGCGCTGCCCTGAGCAATGGTCCATCTATTATGCATGCTGCCTTCCTGCTCCGTTCCATTTCACGAGTATTCCCCACCCCTGCACCACCCCACATCCCCCTCCACCACCACCCTTAAGGGCTTTTAACCAAGTGCATTAGGCAGGGCCAGATGCCAGTCTGACAGATGTCCACAATGGCAGCCTCCGGTTCCCTCCTTCCTCCCTCTGCCCAGCCCAATCCTCCTCCCACCACTCCCAGCTGCCAAAACTTCCCAGACCTGGATTGTACCCCCACTCCGAGCCTCTCCTCTACACCTCCTATTTCTGCCAGGCCTTGGCCATGCAGCCCTCTGCTGCCCTGCCGGCCCGGCTAACTTTTGGCTGCAAGCTCCTGGACAGCCCAGGCGTGCTGAGTGACTATTCCATCTGGGTGATTATTATTCACATGATATTAATTAATTATTAATTGAAATTAATCTCCTTCATTCCTAACCTTCCTCTGGGAGGAAGGAGGGGCCTGGCAGCTGAAAGGGACAATGGGCAGGTAGAGCTGGCATTTGTGGGTGAGCTTGGGACCTTACTCCATTTTCCAAGGCCCCTCCTTCAGCCAGGACAGGAAGGAGAACAACAAGCCTGTCTGCGTAATGGGGGAAACGGAGGCAGGAGCAAGCACTAAGCTGTTCCAAGAAAGCCCACTGAGGGTGGCTACAGTGAGAACTTGGGAACCCTGATCCCAGACTGGGCTCTTAGCTGATCCTCCCTGCCCCCCAACTGCCCTGCCCAAGCCCCATTTTGAGCAGAACCACTAGCTTTGGCAGGAGGGGAGAGGGGGCTGGCGGAAGGCTGACCCAAAGCTGCACTGAGACCTGGGCATTCTGGGGTCCCTGAATGCTGAAGACAGGGGATCCCACGATGATGCGAGGGGGCCCTGGAGCTGGGGCAGCCTGGTGCTCCCCGCTGGTGGGCTCAGCACCCACCTGATAGCCCATTGTACAGATGGGGAAGCTGCTTCACCACCAGTGCCAGCTGCTGAGGGGGTGCCCAAACCCTGCCTACCCTGGGGTCTCCCCTGGGCCTGCTTCAGCCCCCTGGGCTCACCACCCAACCCCACTCACCGGGCCCCCTGGTGGCTCCTGGCGGACCCTGGTGTCCAGCTGCTGCTTTCGGACCTCTCCCCCGGAGCTCTCCCTCACCAGACGGCTGGGTTCTGTGACCTCGGGGGCTTCTGGACCCTCCACCTGGGGTGAGCCTCCCCATCGCAGAGCTCCAGCAGGATCCCGGGCCCCAAGACCTGGGGATACAAGGCCATAGTTGCAGGCAGATGCCCACCATGAGGCAGGAGACTTGGGAAACGGTGGGCACACCGCGTCCTCGACTCTGGTGGCCCTGGAGCCCTGGGGTGATCCGGGTGGGAAGATCTGACTGCCCTGCATGAGGAAGCGCCCAACGGGGAGGGGGCCAGGAGCTTCGCTCCTGCCCAACCGTCACGACTGCCCCCCCACAGCCAAACCCGCAGAGACCTGCAGAGTCGGCCGGCAGGCGGCAGGGGGATGGACGCGGCGGGGCCGGCCAGAAGGGGACAGGTGGGTGGACGCACCTTCCCTCTTCTCCCGCTCCCCCACCCTCCCGCGCTCTGGACCGGCTGTCACCCGGAGCACTGCAGGAAAATGTGGCTGCAGCAGAAACCGCCGCAAAACCGGGGGCGGGGGGCAGGGAGGGGGCGCCGGGGCAGGAGCCGGGCCGGGCGGGGGTCACTCACCGGGCGCGGGGAGCAGCGGCAGCAGCAGCGGCAGAGCCGCGAACGCCCAGCGCCGCAGCAGCCTCATGGCTCGCTCATATCCTCCGGGTCCGGGGGCTGCGGCTGCGAGCGGCGCGGCGGAGGGCGGGAGCGGGGACGGGGGCGGGGAGGCGCCGGCTGCGGAGCCGGGGCGGGGGCGCCGGGCCGGCGGGGGTCGCGGAGGGGCAGGGGCGGCGGGCAGGGCGACGGGGCTCAGCGCGCTCCGGCCGCGGCCATCCCGGCGGGGCGGCGGGGCCGGGTTAAGAGCGGCGCGGCGAGCACGTGAGCCTACGGCCCGCCCCCCGCCCGCCCGCGCCCCCCGCTCCCCCAAGCTGGCCCGGCCCGGGCCGCCGCGACGGGAGGACAAAAGAGGTGCCGCCCGGGGCCCCCCTGCTCGGCACCTCCTCGGCCCCCTGGGCAGGTGCAGGGCGGGGGCGCACCACGTCCCCATCTCGAGGCCCCTCCTTGGCCACCCCTTGCTTGAGAATCTCTGAGGACCCGTAGATTTCTTGGAGGGCAGGGTGCAGAGGGACCCCAGGCTCTGACCGGCTGACTGCCCGTCTGCGGACCTGAGGCGGGGGCGTGGCTGCCGGGCGCTGTACCCAAGAGGGGCCTGCCCCAGCCCCAGCCCGGAGCGCGGGTGATCCAAGGCTGCGCGAGCTCCGCTCCTCGCCTCGGGGATTTCTTGCCCATTCGCAGCGGATCTTGTCACCGCGGAGTTCCCCCACACCCCTTCCCATCCTGCAGGGGTCCCAGCCTCCAGGAGGGCTTCAGGGATTGCTGTCACCTCAACCACCAGGAGGGGTCGGCCTCTCCCTCTGGGCTCCTGAGTCCCTCACACAGGGCACCCCAATCCTTCCCCCAAATTAAATACTAACCCAGGTCATTTACATGCTGTTAGCAGGCCACGTTTCTGCCCCCTCCTTGCCAATCCAAATCTTTGAGAGCAGAAGACACCTCTGGAGCCCCCCAGCCTCCCCTCTCTGGTCAGACTAGGATGCCCTGTCTGTGAAATATTTCACCTCCCAACCTACCTCCCCAGCTGTGCCCTCAACCCAGCTCCTGGGCTCCTGGGCAAGATGGGTCCCAATGCCAGGGGCTGGGATCTCGGACTTCTGCTAGGGGTGCCAAGAGCCAGATACGTGAGAAGATGGGGTGGGGCATGGTAGGATGCAGGTGAGGCCCCACCGTGACCTTTGTACCCACACTGGGGGACCACAGGTCACTGAAGAACAAGATTGAAGGCAGGGAACCCCTTCCTGGGTCCTCTGCATCCCCAGGGACGCAGGGCCTCTGCTGGGGATGAGGGAGCTGCCTTTGGCTTGTGACAGCACCCCCTCCAGCTTTATTTTAGGCCCAGGAGAGGTGAGAAGGCGATTTCCCAGGAGGCACTGACATCAATGCTGGGAATGAGGTGACTCCCCCCACCCCCTACCAACCACCTGCCACTCCAGACCCAGATGCTCAGCACGGCTGAGCCAATTCTTCCCTCACTCTGAAGACATCTTGAAAACCTCTTCCAAGATGTAGGGCGAGGAGCTCCTGGGAATGAGGGCCTACTATGCGGTGTTCCCTGGAAACTCACAATTACCCTGGAGGGAGAGATTGTGCTCCCCACTTTATAGATGAGGAAACTGAGGCTCTGAGAGGCTATGCGAGCTTCCCAAAGTCCACACAGCTGGTCGGTGAGAGGCATGTCCCACACTCCAGGGTCCTACTCCCCTTTGGCCACCCCTAGCCCACTTCTACCCTCTATCTGCGACGAGAGGACTAGTACATCTGGTCTTCCCCCCACCCCACACCCTGTTTGGCACTCCAGACTCCAGGGTGACTCCGTCCTGCCCTCCCCCACTCCATGTTCCAGGTCCCTGTAAGCTCTGACCAGCTGTGCCTCCATAAAGACTAGGTGGGGTTTGTCATTTCACAGAGGAGGGCCCTGAGGCTGCAGTTTGGACCCCTCCACAAGTCCAAGACCACAGAGCAGCCCAATCTGTGCTCCTGGCCTCTTTAGCTGAGGCACATTCCAACCACATTTGTGGCCCTGATACCTTGGACTTCCTGTTGGGGAGACCTGATTGGCCCTCAGAGTGACTCTTCCCTGGTGGCACTCTGCGCCAATTCCAGTGGGGGTTCAATCGTATGTCTCCTCAGCCCCGACAGACACGCATCCTCCCTGGCTCTGAGCAGACTTGGCTAGACACCTCGCCTCTGCCTTGACCACTCCCACTCCCCAGCCCCTGGGGTCCCGCCTGCCCTCGTCTTGTGCTGTCTCAGCTCAGCTTCAAGCTGCCTCCCCAAACAGGAAGCTTGCTTCAATTACCCTCACTCGCCTTCCCTCCTGAGGTCAGGGGCTGTCTCTGTCCTCCAAGTGGTGGCCCCTCAGCAGACTAGGGCTTCATAAGAATAGGGACTGTCTTCCCCATCAGACCTGTCCCTTGCAAGCAAGGGCTGTTGTCTCCTCAGATCGGGGCAGGCCTGCATCTCCCCCTCAAACAGAGGGTTCTCTAGGGGGGTCCCCACCCCAACTCCATGGCTACACTACAGTTGGCTCCTTTGGTTTTTCTGCCCATCCCTGAGGCTGGTGGTCCCAGTTTCTGCTGTCTTGATGTTGCCTTTGCTGAGGCAGCTGTGTGAGCCTGCTTAGGAGTTGGGCTCTGGCCCCCACCTCCAGCCCTCCCTCAGGGACCCCACCACCAGGAGGCCTGGGAAGCCACATGATGGGCCGGCGCCTCCTTCCCGCTGTAGCTCTTCCTGCCCTTCGGCCAATTCTTCCCTCAAATTTTCCTGCACAAGGGCCAAGCTGGGCTGAGGCAGGGCCAAGACTGTGTCTCGGCAACTGCAGGTAAGGGAGGGGTGCCGGCGGCCCTGGCCCTGGGGCGGCACGATGGGCAGTGATTCCTGCCAGTGGAGGCTGTCCAGGCCCTGTGCCCAGCCTTGAGGCCTGCAG
>RJWJ010047582.1:0-10913 GCA_004363605.1 Indri indri | reverse complement strand
CTCCCTGTATCTCCATGTGGTCTTCTGTGTGTATATGCGTGTTCATGCGTGTGTCTCAATCTCCTCTTGTAAAAACACCAGTCACGTTGGATTAGGGCCCATTCATTCGACCTCATTTTACCTTAGTTACCTCTTTGAAGCCCCCGTCTCCAAATACAGTCACGTTCTGAGGTACTGAGGGTTAGCGTTTCAGCATATGAGTTTCGAAGGATACAACTCGGCTGCTAGCACTAGGCCTATAGGCACGTTGGCTCCTTCAAGACCCGAGGCTTCTGAACCAGAGTATCTGATGCTGCCCATGTGGATGCTACCTGTGAGCTGTGCTGTGTGGGTGGCTGCAAGGGCTTTTGCTGAGCAGGGACTGTCCATACTCCCCTGCCCAGGAGCTTTGTTTCCTGCCCTATACCTTTAGATTTTTTTTTTAAAGTGAGAGTTATTGCAATATATTAAAGACAGTGTCAAACCGTATCACTATGATATTTATTTTTATATAGATGTAGCATTTTACCTAAAATATCAGGCTTCAATCATTAATCACAGAATTACAGAAATTAAAGAGACCTTATGTCTAAAATAACTTCTCAGCTATTGTAGGAATCTCTTTAAACATCCCAAACAGGTGAAGCTTCTGGTTGAATGGCTCTGCTAACAGTCCTCTTATTCTTCCAGGCAACTTTAGTGGGGCTCTCAAAAGGGGAGAATGCTCTCTTATGGCGAATCCCAGCCACTTGTGTGCTTTGACTCTGATTGCGTGTTTTACTTCTTCAGTTCTACAGGGAAGTCAACTATCCTTCCCATTGTCTGCTCTTCAAGTATTAGGCTCAACTGGGGCTAGAAGAAACATACCAAGATAACACCGAAAAAATTCCAAACATAAACCGACTTTTTGTTTTGTTAAGAGACAGAGGTCTCACTGTGTTGCCCAGGCTGGACTCAAACCCCTGGGCTCAAGCGATCCTCCCACCTCAGCCTCCCGACTAGCTGGGACGAGAGGTACTTGCCACCATGTCTGGCTTAAACTGATTTCCAGGAGGTGGAAATTTCCACTGATTTCTAAAGTTTATGCCTGAAATTCTGCATGCTTCATTGTTATTCTTAAAGAATATTTCAAAAGAAATTTTATTTCATAGTATTTGTGGTTATGAAATATTATCATATTCTCAGGTACAAAGCTGCAGTTTTATTAATATGCATATTTTCAAACATCATAAAAGATACACACACAAGAAAATAATGGAAAAGCATAAATGAGTTTACTATTGTTGTAGCTGATATATCTCTTTTACGTTTTTCCCTGTAACTGACAAGGTGGAAGATGAGAGCCATCCCCATGAGCATCATAGCCGTCATTCCCATCTTCGTTGTCACCGTCACCTGCATGTGAAAGTTTAGCCCCAAGTGTTTCTATGCCAATCTCCATACAAAGGAAGTAGCTAAATAATTTAAAGAAACTTTAGCAAGCCTATCTTGGTATTTGAAACTTTTAAGCTTTTTATATGCCTTTGAATGGTACCTGAAATCTTTTCATGAATTTCACCAAATTAAAAATAAGGAACAGAGGCTTAAAACTAATTAGGGTTGGCTTGAATATTGCAGATGCTTTTCCAGACAGTTGCTCACAGAGCTCTCCTCAAATGTGAAAAAATATATTTCAGGAAGTAGAATGAGGTATTTACTGGAAAAGTGCAAATGAAACAAAGAATCATTGGATTTGGCCTCAAAAATGTTTCTTGTTTATTTCATATAATATGTCATGGCAGCAATTTGAAAAATGCACTAAAAATAAATGTAATCTTTGCTGCATTTACAGGCCACATATGTTCATAAAATAGATCGTTATGCACACTTTTGGTAATTTTTTTAATCACCAAATCGAATCCTTCATGTTTATATTTTATCATGTATTTTACCATGATTCACCAAAATGACTCCTTTGTTCTAAGCAGGTAAGCAACAGCTTTGACTGAATTTTGTTTTAACAAGAGTTCTTTTGGGTGAGTCGTGCTATTGATGACATGACGTTCTTGCCCATATGTATGCCATATTCTAAACTGTTATTTATGCCTTTGGGCACTCAGAAGTCTCATGAGCTTTGTTTAGCCTTGCTAGAACCACCAAAAGTTAATGGGCCCCTGTCTCTAAAAATACTGATTCTTAATCAAGCCTGCACATGGAAGCACCTGAGAAGATTTTCTTTTTAATATCATTGCACTATTCTCCCACATTCTAATTTAATATATCTGGAGTGGTACCTATGCACCAGGAGTTTTAAAAGCTTAGTAGGTAATTGTATAGCCAGGATTAAGAATAACTGATGCAATCTTTGAATGTTAACTTTAGAGACAGGAAAATGAAGCACTATGAGATAGAATATCTTTCCCTGGGACATAAATTATTGGTAGAGCCATGTCTAGAACCCAGGAGTTCTGAGTCCTAGTTCAATGCTCTGTTCACAATGGCTCGTCAATTTCTCAAGCACTGGTGACAAATTGGGAAATCCAGTGTAATACAGTCAAACAGGGAAATCCAGTGTAATACACTCAAACAGCTAAGAAGCCCTGGTAGAGACAAAAATATCATAAATTGAGGTAATTCAACTTATTTGTATTGGAATATAAAATATATAAAATTTGATTCAGAAAATGTACAAATCCAATAAATGTGAACATGATTGATATAACTCACCATCTTGGAGACAGAGAAAGGTATAAACAAGCAATTCATTTGTAAAACCTCACCCATTAAGGAAGATTGGCGTCAACAATTGCTTTGTAAGACAATGGTGACATTGCTAAGGAGAATCAGATTACATCAAATACAAGTGTACTGGTATCACCAATGTTATTATGCTCTTTATTTCAGGTTAGATTATTTGGCTTATCATTCTTATTCATCCTCGTGTTTTTAGTTGCCAAGTTTCAATTGCTGTATTTATTAATAGGAGAATATTATTTTTTATTTCAAAATATTATAGGGGTACAAATATTTTTGGATACATGGATCACTCTTACAATGCTTGAGTCAGGGATATAAGTGTGCCCATCACTCAAATAGTGTTCATCCTGCCCATTAAGTAGTTTTTTGTCCATCCCCTCCCACCTCTGTCCCCTGCTTGATTTCCACTGAGTTTTACTCCATCTGTGCATACGTGTGCCCATTGGTTAGTTCCAATTTAAGAGCAAGTACGTGTGGTGTTTCTTTTTTCATTCTTTAGATACTTCACTTAGCATAACGGTCTCCAGTTCCATCAAAATTGTTGCAAAATGCACTAATTCATCTGCTGTTTCCTTCCTCAGTGTTTCATAGTTCTTCCTGTAGAGGTCTTTCACCTCTTTGGTTAAGTATATTCCTAAGTATTTTGTTTTCTTTGTAGCTATTGTGAATGGTATTGAGTCTTTGATTTGACTCATTTGAGTCATTCTCTCCTTTCCAAAATTACATAGTGAGTGGTTCATTGAATATCTTTCTTTCCCAAAGACACTGGGAAGTTTTTTTGAGAATAGCTACGATATGTTGGGAAAAGAATAGGACTTGGAATAAAAAAAAAACCTGGTTCCTGCTTCTATTCTACTTTTTATTAACTGTGTGGCAATAGACAATTAACTTTCTATCTCCCTGAGCTTCAGTTTCCGCTTTTGTAAAGATGTGAGAGCTGTTCCTTGGCCGTATATCCACCATCACCTAATATCTTAGTAGGTTGCTAGAGGATTACCTGAGAGAAAGTATATAAAACATACTGTGACCAGTAGAATGAAATACAAATTAAACATAAAATAAAGATTGCATGACTAACGAAGGGATAAGTGAAGATTATATAAAATTTAGAAACCCAAATTATTGTGCCTTAAAATGATAGAGTTCTTCGGAACTATATTTTGAAAAACTCTCTACACAAATATTCCATATTTTCTTCAATTTCAATTTCTTTGAAATGTTCTTTGGCAGCAAGAAGTCCAGACTCTGAGCTGGCGAATAAGTCCTTGAATTCTAATGAGCTCTCTACCTGGAGCAAAATGCAGGCTGCCTCCCTTGCAGACTGATAGATATATATATTAGAGCATATATATTTCATTTTTTCTTGAAAGAGGCCTTTTGGTAGAGCATAACTAATAATAGTAGCTAACATTTGCATAACACTTTTCAGTTTACAGAGCACTTATACAGTAATTATGAGAAGAATGAAAACTCAATCATTTAGAAACCTATAAATATTCCTAGTAATTTCTCCCAGTACTTGAGCAGAATTTAATTATTGAGATATGTAACTCAAAATAGAAATAGTTAATTCATCTATTTTATAGGGTACTGAGGATCAAATAAAGAATTGTTATTACTGTAGTAATAAAGGTAAGGTAATGCTCTATATTTGTATTCAGTTCCAGCTTTTGATAGTAAAATAATGAAATATATATACAACTTTATTTGAAAATTATAGTTCTTAATTTCAGAAGTTTTACTTTCTGGATTATTAATACTTTTTGAAAAATCCATAAAATACATTCCACTGATGAATATTTGAGCTTATTTCTATTTATTTATGTTAAATATTAATTATGTCTAACTGAAATTTAGTCCTAGAAATATTTTGATTGACTTTTATAAGGAGATAATTTTAGAAATGGGAAAAGCTAAGTATGTGGATTACTCCATTAACTTCATTTTTACCATTCATTGCATCTCCTAGCTCCAGGTCTATTTTGTTTGTTTGTTTTTCTGAGACAGAAATTCAGAGGTGATGAACATGACTGAAAATATTTTTATACTTCTAAAGAGCAGTCACTGAGTCCCATTTGAAAAGTTATTCCCTGTTGAGTCTTCCTCATCACTGGGTCCTCTCATAATCTTCCATTTCCTGAAGTTCCTCACACTGCCATGAGTGACATTAAATCCTCTAAGTAATTTAATGACTGAAATTTTCTCTAATACGTAATATGAATAGATCAGACATAAATATGTAATTTTTATAACTGAAAAAATTACTCCTATATTTTCTAATTCGTATACTGTTTTTTTAAAATAGATATGTGTACCTATGTGTTTGTGCATGCATTTGTGTTGTTTGCCATTAATCAAAGATGTGTGGAACTTTTGAAAATGAGCAATTTCCATTGAGGCTTACATTTCTGAATTTATAGCTACAGATGGCTCTCAACAGATGCTTGTTAACCTGGAAGATTCTGCTTGATTGGTTTTCAAAGTTTAATGTACATGAAACTTTTCCTGTCTATGTGCACATAATAACTAGATGTCTATATTTCTAAGAAATATCTGAGCAAATAATATGTTAGGCAAAATGTTGAAGACTTGTGGGGAACCAGGAAACTTTAGCTTACTTCAAAGAAAACTATTGCCAAGAAAAGGAACTATAATTTAAGCTTTGCTGAATACCATTTACTTGCTTTATTAGGACCTCAGTTAACACAGATTACTTTTATTTAGCTAGTATATACACAGTATAATAAAGGCAAACTTTGATTTACAGAGTTATTTATGTTTAAATAGTATATCATAAGGATAATTGAACCCCAAGATAAGTGATAAACTATAGCTGCTATGTATCTCTGAAATGAGGTCTTTAGAATATAAAGATCTAGTAAATTTTTATTGATTTAGTTGCATTTAAGACAGAAAGAGTGATTTCTAAAAAAGATGTATGAAATATTTCTTAAGATTTTATGTCATGAATTCATTTGCATAGATCTAACTAAATAATCCTGAATTTTATATGAAAGCTTCAATGTAAATAAGTCAAACCTTATGCAGATAGTTCACTAGGGCAGGGTGGAAAATGTATATGAAATTTTCATTAGGACTGGCTCTGTGTTGCCAGACATGTCTTCTAAATGGCACCATTATTTTACTCTCCATGGTCATCTATTGCAATATTGCACAGAATATTGTATTCAACATCGATTATCTTTAATCTGTTCCCAGATACAGAATTTTATCTAGAGCCAGCAGAACTTACAAGTGGCCATGTTTAATTACTCAGGATAGCATCATAATTTATTTTTGACATCCCAATATTTGCTAATTATTTCTGAAGGATTATGTCAGAAGTATGAAAAGCCGATATACTTGATTACTTGTTAGCCACTGCTTTTAAATATCTTAAAGGAAAAGAACCGAAAAGTATTTTCCGATTAGAATGCACTCTGCAAAACTATCTTTATAGCCATATCTTTTCAAACTAATCCTCCTGCCTCCTGGACTTGTTTGAAACTTGACCTTTTTCTCTCTCTCTCACTGCAGCTGTTTTCCTCTTCGTCTCTCCCGCCCAGTGAATGACCATGTTAGAGGTTGCTCAGTGATGCCCTTAGACCATTGACATCCCTTTATAAATGAGTGAATAAATAAATAAACGTCCCCTCTTTTTTCCTTGTTTAACTGTTTCTTTGGGAAACATACCATGAAGCAATGTTACTCTCATATCCTCCTTTTACTAACATTTTACACATTTCTGGTACCCCATGAAGATCCACAGTCCTGCAGTCATCCCACCACTGCTGATTCCATAGATAAAACTGATGTCCCTTTGGGTGATCAATCTAGTACTTGGTTCCTCAGCTTTTTCATGTCCTTATCTCAGATAATCCTCTCCCGCTCTATCCTTTCTGTCCATCCCCAGAGTGACATGCTAGATTTTGCCATCACAGGGAGATGCACACATTCAAACAGCAGTCTCTGATCATAATATAATATCCTTTACTCTAAGAACTTGTCTTTAAATTATTAAGTACAGTTAGAAATATGTCTGTATTTTCTCCCAATTATGACATATCTTCTCGTTACGCTGTGCAGCCTCTCTGATGCTCTCAGCTCTGATGCCTGTGGACCAGCTTCGTCATAGTCCACTGAGCCCTGTGACTCACTTTGCTTTAACCACTCACCTATTATTCTTACTCCTTAAATGAGCCAAGGGTTTTCTGGCATTCACAGATATTCACATACTCTTTCCTTTTCTTAGAACATGTTTGCCTCACTCTTCACTCATTTGTCATCACGCATGCTAGACAAATTCACACATCATACTTTGATTATAATCTGATATCCTTCCAACTCATTCTTTGAGACTGAAGATCACCAGCTTCTGTGGGGTACCCTACATTGCCCATCCATGTTACCAACTTTTACCAGTAAACACGTGCTCTAGTTTTCTTCAGCACCTATTATATACTTTTCTTCACTCTTCTTGAGATTGCAGCTCTAATCTTCCTACTCTCATTCTCACTGAGTGACTTTGCTTCATTCCACCAGCAAAGTGCTCTTCTGTTTTACCACCCATGAGTGCTCACTGCCAGGCATGGCTTGTAATCACCCTCTCTTTCTTTCCTCTGTTGAAATATATCCTAAATATCTTTTATATATTTTTTCAAACTAGATTTTAATTTTAGAAGAACAATGCTGAAGCTTTAGGGCTGAAGAGTCATGATTCCTACAACTCTATTTGTAGTGATTCAAAAAAAATATACACATACACACAACCATATTCTTATATATGCACATCTATGTAAATCAAATGTGGCAAAATGTCACTAATGGTTGAATACCTATGATGGGTATACAGAGATCATCATTCATTTTTTTCATCTATTCTCTATATTTAAAATATTTCAAAATAAAATAAAAAATGAAAAAAAATACAAGATGCATCTATCTTTATGGCAAAAGCCTGGCTTTCCGTATAATTTCTGGATCTTCCTTTAGCAAAGATTCAGGGATGTCCCTCCATTGATTAGTCTATGCTTTTTGTGCATTTAAACATATTTCACAATACTAGATCCTCCCCATCGATGTTCAAATATGAAGAAATAGAGGACATGTAGACTGGGGCATAGTATTATAGGAAATTTGGAGAGCTTGTCCAAAGTGTCGGAGATATGTATATATTATTTATATATATAAAAATCTTTTTAAAATTTATTTTTATTTTAGCATATTATGGGGGTACAAATATTTAGATTCCATATATTGCTCTTGTCCCACCCAAGTCAGAGCTTCAGGTGTGTCCATCCGCCAGAGGGTGCGCACTGCACACATTAGGTGTGTATAGACCCATGCCCTCCCCCCTCCCACCTGCCTGACACCCGATGAATGTTACTAGTACATGTGCACATAAGTGTTGATCAGTTAATACCAATTTGATGGTGAATACATGTGGTGCTTGTTTTTCCATTCTTGGGATACTTCATTTCACAATGGGCTCCAGCTCTTTATACTAGTTTTTCTAATCCTCTTCAGAGCCACATTTTCCATGGCAGTGGTTGCTTACAATACCCATTTTCTCTTCAGTTCTTTTCGTTTTTTCCAATGCCACAGACCTTTTCCTGCTAAGGTCATTAATGACCTGCAATTGGCAAATCCAATGGCCTCTATTTTATTTGCTTCTATAGATACATTCAATGGAGTAGATGAGTTGAAGTCTTTTTCTGCTTTCGGTCTCTGTGATATCACTCTTCACTGGTTTATCAATCCTCTCAGATCACTACTTTTCAGTTTCTGTCTTAATGCTCTTTTGATTTACTACCCTTCCTAAGGGTAGGTTCATCCATGCCCATGGCTTGAAATGTCACCCAGGAATTAACAGCATTCACTCTTACACCGCTAATGAGGCCCCCTCCCAAAGTCCAGAACCATGTATACAACTTCCTACTTGGTATAGCTTTGAGCACATCTCACAAACATCTCCATGAAGAGAACACATGATATCCAAATCTGCCCCTCCTCTAGTAACCCCTTTCTTTGAATGTGGTACCTTTACTCATCCAGCTGCTGATAATTCACACTGGGGCATCCACCTTGACATGTCTCGTCTATTACAAAGGCCAGTGAATTTAATTTCTAAAATTTATCCATCACCCCTGCCAACCTTTTTGACCAGTCACCATCATTTCTCACCTATACTACTGCAAATTTCCTTCCTTCCCTCCCTGCATGTATTCTTTCCTCCTCCAATCCACTTTCCACACAAAAGCCGGAGCAATTTTATTTCAACACGCATGATCATATTACTTCCTCACTTAGCATTCTTCAGTGTCTGGCCATTGACTTTAAGATAAAATCTAAAGTTCTTAGCAAATATTACAAGATCTGTCATGATGTGGACCCTGCTTCGCAAAACCCCAGCCTTGTTCATTGTGCTCCAGGCACTGAAATTTCTATTGAGTTCCTGAAATATGGGAAAGCTCTTTCCCACCTAATGGTCGTAACAGGCTGTTCCTTCTTCCTAGAACATTCTTCTCCCCTCACTTCACTGCTGAACTTCTAATCATTCTTCAAGTGTAATCTTAAACATTACATCCTCAGAGAAGACTGACTTGATCTGTCATTGTAAATGAAACTTCTCTAATAATATTATCCAGGTCTATTTTTTTTCAAACCATTTAACTCATCTTTGTAATTGCGTATTTATCTATGTGGCTATTTCTTTAAGGTCTGCCTTTTTTACACATCTGCATGTCTTTTTAGGTCTTAGACAATATCTGCTTTGTTTACCACAAACTTTCCAGCGCCTAGGTAGAGTAGGTGCCAGGACCATCTCATACTGTTGTGTAGGTTGTTCAGTGCACGAGGGTATCTCATCAAAGGGTGAATGATGGTTTAATTCTAGCATGTGCACTGCTTGCCAAACACCATTCACCGGTGCAGGACTGTGACCTCCTGGAGCTGCACATTAATCTAGCTTCCACAAAGGTACTATGTGAACCAAAGCTGGCCCTGACAGGTACTATAAATGGTGGCCGAAATAAAGAATAAACTTTTATGGCAACTTCCAAAAATAACTGCATTCTAACACAAAACAGTTTATAAGAACTTTTTTTTTCTGTAACAACTACTCTAATAGTTGACTGAAGATGAGCAAATAATTTCAGTTGAATTCACATTTATATTCCTGAAAGTTTTCCTTCTTAATTGCAGGAGTGTTAATAACAGGACACCAAGTGAAATCCTTTGACTTAGAGACAATTCTGTTTCACAGTCTTTGCACGAAAACAACTTCCACTGGAGAAAAGAAAGTTCATAAATTAGTTATTTGCCCATTTGACATATTACCCCATCTACTTGGCACAAATTGGTATTCATAAATTTTCCTAAATAAGTAGACCCTGTTTAACTTTGACACTTGGTCTGGGCAGCTGTCTCATAAAATTCTGTTCATGATCATGAGGATAAGAGAAAGTCTCTGTTGGATCAGTGACTGTAAGATAAAAATACAGCTCATAACATATTCCTCACTGCCAGATTGGCAGATCTATTGTATTTGAATAAAAGAACAGTAATACTTCATCAATTAATATAGCGTAAAACTACTGTTTGGGATGGAAAAGTCAGGAAAATGTTTGTTAGTTGATTTTTTTTTTTAACGTGAATAAAGTCTAAGTAACTGGGAGGAAGATATGTACTGCAGGAAAGCAAATCAGCACAAAGGGAGGGGGATGAAATTAGCTTAATTTATATTTTAAATCCATGATTTTATTATGGTTAGAATTTTCTTGAAAGAAAAAAAATTTTCATAACACAAAAACGTGCCTAATCAGGTGGACCGGGGATAGTAACGGGCTTCGATCTTCATTGTTATGATCATAAATTTATGGGAAGCACAGCCACATAGAGATATCAAAATATTTGATAGTTATATGTCTTAGCGACAGATTTTTAACTGCCTGGGAAGGTGAACCCGGAGAGGTCCATCTGCTGGTACTGATTACTTTCTCAGTAGAACCACGCACCTGAGGTGAATCAAATCTGGCCAGCAGCAGATTGAGGTCAATTTTAAATGAACTTCAGTTTTTCCTGGGTGAACCTGAGGTTGCCACAAATGGCCAAGATCATTCTTCCATCTGTTTCTGGTGAAAGTTTGCTGTTCACTGTGGTTGGGACGCAACATGAGTCATTTACTAGCAAAACATCAC
>RJWJ010047581.1:0-10916 GCA_004363605.1 Indri indri | reverse complement strand
CACTCACTCTAGCCCGGGCAAAAGAGTGAGACTCTGTCTCAAAAAACAAAACAAAACAAAAAAAAAAAACCCAACAAAACAAACAAAACCAAAACAAACAAACAAAAAACAACAAAGAAGTAGGCAATCTGCGACTGAGGCAGGACAGATTGGGAATGGAATGCCCCGAGGAAAACTAATCAAAATCTTCCTTTTCCACAATTCCCCACCTCTTTCACACATATGCTCATGAAAATGGGGGGCAGGGGGGGAACAATGACACCAGAAAATTCTGGGTAAAAGTAGAGAATGGAAGTGTCTGGAACTCTTGAAATCCTAACAGCAGGGATGAGAAAGAAATGTCAACTGTGTGTTTGAGTCATTTCATTGCTAGCTAATGAAACTGGTTGAAAACTTCACAAGGAACAGACAATAAAAATACTGTATGTATAAGAACATATTGCTATCCCTGTTATTAAACAAAGATGTCCCACAGTCCACTGAAACTCAACACATCCAAAAACCAAACTCGTCTTGGCTTTTCATCCTCTTCCCAAATACCCATTCCTCCTTTTGTATTCCGCCTTAACTGACCACATCACTGCCAAATCTTTAGGTTTCCTCAAGTCCTTTTCTTCACTCTCCAAGCCCCGACAATCCTGTCTCCTTGATTTCATCTACTCTGCCTTCTGCTCCAAGTGTCAGTACAGACCCTCAAGTTTGCCTCAATTACTTCGACAGTCTACTATTTCCACTCTCAGCTCTTAAAATCACACTCCACGTTTCAAGCGATCTATAAATTAAAATTTGAATATGTTACTTTAACATCCTTCAAAGGCTCTCAGTTGTCTATAGACTCAAGTCCAAACTCCTAGTGTTCACGGTTTGGTTCCTGCCGATCTCTCTGCAATTACTTCACCCCTATCTATTGCTCCCCTTTTACTGTCAGCATATTATTTGTAGTTCCCTGGAAACATGCCTTCATGCCTCCCCATTTGTGATCCCCTGCATATTTTGCTTGGCATACCCTCTTCTTTCTGCCTGGCCAACTTCTGGATATCCTCCTTTGGGAGCAATCTTGACTCCCAGGGCTAATTACTCAATCTCAGAATTTTCTTCCACAAAAATTTTAATAGCTATTAAAAAAAAAACACCCTTCATCTCAATGGTTTAATAAGAAATGAAAAATTACTGGGGTAAAATATGACTGCACATTTCAGAAAATAAGTGCAATTCCAGTTTACACGTGGCATGAAAACTCATTATGAGTAAACAAGAAATGGGTGAAAAATTGTAATTTATTGAAACTCAACTCAAAAAATATAAGATGCTGTAGTATACAATATATTACACAAAGCACCCTCAGGTGCACATTCAAGTCAAGTAAGAACTCCATATCCCTTTCCCTAGCCCTCCCACCCTGGGACCTTAGTATTTGTTTCATATACAATCATGCACACTTAATTTGAAAAAGGAAGCCCCAGTATATTTTGATGTATTAATTAGCACCAAACAAGAGTACAGTTCCATTTCTGTTTTTTAATAAACAAAAAAACCCAATCAATAAACCAACTGGAGAGCTAATGGACTCAGCCAATACTGCTGACATAGATATTATACATTCATGTAAATACACAGCCTATTCTACCCTAAACAACAGTGTGGCTGGGTCTCAGCCTTTGTTCGAGTTGGCAATTGTCCCCATGTTGCAGTGTTGGAGCCAGTCTGTTTCTAAAACAAAATTGCTATTTAGGAACTTCCTACACAAAGCTCATCTGTCTTTTTTGTTGGAAACAAGTCTAAAATTGGTGTGGAAAACTTAGATCTTTCAAGAACAACCACTGGCCGAAGATAATGAAGCTGTTTTAAGGCGAGCTCTCCACAGTCTGTTAATGCTTTGTCCAATATGACCCTCAGGTTTTCCAAGGAAGGAACTGTTGTTGTTTCTGCTACTATCAAAGGTGGGATTGCAGTCAGGTTCTCATGAATTGTAGAGTCACTGGAAGAATGAGGTATGTCAACTTCAGGGTCATTGTCATTCACCATATTATTTGCCATAACACTCCCCGTCAAGTCATTACTGGGCTGTGAAGAATTACTTAATGTTAAGTGCTCTGCAGGCTCCCAATCATCAAAATCATCTTCTTTCTCTTCACTTTCCTGAATAAATTTCAGAAACGAAGATTCAAATCCCATAGGTTTGTAAGTCTTCAAATCAAATGACCTGGGCTGTGAATGCTTCCTAAAATTCTCTTTTGGAACATGGGTTGAATTTTTTACAATGTTTTCTTGCCCTGAACTATGCTGCCCACTTTCTGAGTCTTTGATCCTAGGTAAAGGCAGCTGGAAACTTGTGAAATAAGACCCACTTTCATTTCCACTGGGATTAGGTATGGAATTTTCTATTTTACAAGGAGGAGGCTGAACTATATTACATTGTTCCAAAGAAGTGGTTTCTGAACTATGGTTACATTTCAAAGTTCCCCGGTAGAGCAGAGTATTTGCATCAAATACTGGGCTGCTTTCTACACACCCTTTCTGACCTCCATCCCTTTCACCTGGATGAGAGGAATCAGTGTTCTGGAAGGGTGCCCTACTATCGCCTGGTGAATGGCTGTGCTTTGTGTGCTCTGATTCACAGCTTCTATTTTCTTCTTTCTTTATACAGGGATCTACTTCAGAAGGGGGTTCCTCCTTAATTTTGGTACCGTACTTAACACAAACAACAAGGTTCTCCATCTGTTGCTCTAAGTAGGCACTACTCATCTGATGGGTACGTTTGTAATGCCTCACTATGCTGCTCTCCAACTTCACCACAGATAAGCAACCTTGAACCATGCAGGGGTACTGTGTGTGCTCAGACTGCTCCACACACATATGCAGGGCTTCAGCTCTTGTTTTAAAACTAATTGGAGCTTTCTTTTCTTTGATTAAGCCACATTTTTTAGTCTTAGCATTAAATGATCTCCTGGTAGTCTGATGTTCATGTCCTTGAGTATGAGCTGTTTGACATACCTTCTCACTCCTTAGTAGTCTTTCATTTGCTACTTTCTGACTTCTAAAGAGATCATCGTAATAGTCCTTATGTCGGTAATATACATGTTGTGAATAATTACTGCGATGGGTGAAAATCTGGCCACAGCCATTGAGATCACAATGAATTTCATAATCTGAATGTATTTCTCCTTCAATATTATGCTGTTCCATCAAGTGGTGCTTCAACTTGTTGAATGTATAAAAAACAGCAGGGCACTGAGGCTGGTTACAAGAAAACCTTGCCACAGATTCAGCTTCAGAAAGTACTTTAGGCTCTTCAATATGGTCTAGGTTATGAGAGTCACTACAGTGCTTAGCAAGAGCTTTGGAGCACAGGAAGCGTTTGTTACATTCCTTATATTTGCAAGCAAATATCTTTTTACATTTGACAAGTTCCCTTTTGGTTCTTGCTTTGTCTTTTTCTAAACATAATTGTTCTTTGTTGTACTGATGTACAGTTCGGTAATGGCGAATCAAGCCTTTTAAATTGGTGAATGAGGAGTTGCAAGTTTTATGGATACAATGGAATGGTTTGTGGTATTTATTCAAAATATAGCACAGATTTCCTTTAGCAACAGTTCGCCTGCTACCTCTTCCCTCTCTTCCTTCTTGTTCTTCTCTATGGCTGCCTATTGGTGATGAAATATCTGATGTTTTACTTTCTGTTTCTTCACAAGATGATTCCAAATCTGTTTCTGAACTGCATTCATCCTTTTTAGAATGACAGTGTGGCTTATCAGAGTTACTGTTGGGATCACCTCCAAGTTCTGCAGAACAATCACCTTTCAACCTTTCTACTGAGCATGGGCCTTCATGATCACATTTTTCATTATCCAACAGTCTGTGAGTTGCTCTGTCACTGCCAATTTGATGTTTGTTTTTATAATGAATCCTAAGGTGTGTTTTTCTCGTAAATGACCTTTGGCAAATATGACACTGGAATGGGGAATACCGATGTTGAAACATGGTTAACTGAAGGACTTTTTCTTTTGAATAATTATGCTTTTTAAGATAATGCATTAACAAAGCCTCTCTGGTCACAAATTCATATTTGCATCCTTGAAGCTCACAGAAAAAAGGCTTAGCCGCCAACTGTGCAAGGTACTGACTTGGCATATTTTCATCTTGATTCTGAAAATTAAGGTCTGAGATAGTAGATGAAACTGATTGAAGAGACTTAGCACCACTGGATGGGTACCCCTGCAATGACCCTGAGAAAGATCCATGTGTTATCGAGTTTTTCAAGCTTAAATGTTTCAAGCGCAACAGAAGTTCCAACATGGTATCCTCTGTACATGGCCTTTTAGAAGCACAAACGGAGGCTTCTGAGGAATAACCTTGATGTTCTCGTTTACATTTAGTATGAATATTGTGATCTAGACTTTCATCCGGGGAGTCACTATTTGTATCTGAACTGGGTTTTGTTTCTGCATCAAACTTTTCAGTTGTTTGATTATGTTCATTACCCAAACAGGGCAAGACATCTTTTGTCTTTATCTTTTTGGGTTTGAAATGGTATGGATGAACTTTCCGTAGATGTTTCTGCATTCCTCTTGCATTTTTGTATGTGGAACCACAGCCATCAAAACCACAGGTAAACTTAGTACCATCAAAACAAACTGCCACATTGGAACATTTTTCTTTTAAACTGGAGGGCACAAAGACTTTCTCATGAGATAATAATATATCCTGCATGGTTTCAGAGTGATCTAGTGTGTCAATCAACTCTTCATTCATTGAAGCTGAAGAGCTATGACTTAACTGATCACTAGAATTACTGTCACTGTTTTCTTTCAGGTTTTCTGCAGTTTCTGTACCTATTTGAGTAGTAGCTGATTCTGCACAGAAGAGAAGATCCTCAGGTAAATGTGATTTATCAGTTTGGTCAAGTAGATGGGGCTGATCAACACAATCTTGCTTTTCACCTGCTGCAGACTCCTCAAGTTTCACTGGTTTCTTTATATCTCCATTTGAACTTTCAACATTATGCATTGAGAGGTGATTCTGGTATTCAATTTTGGAATAATAGAACTTTTTACAGCCAAGAAAGTTGCACGTATAAGATGCATCCCTAAAGTGTTGTGCTTCATGGTGGTAAAGCTGTCCCAAGTCACTGAAAACAATATTACAGCCGTTTAATTCACATTTATAACGCAGATCACCATGTTTTTGTTTATGGTTAAGTAGTTCATTTACTGATCCAAACCTAGCATAGCAATCTATAGATACACACATATAAGGCTGAGGACCACAATGCACTTGTTCATGCTCTCGCAGGTGAAAAGCAGACATGAAATGTCGTCGACAATAAGTACACTTCTCTCTTCTATTTTTCATATCCAAGTAGTGCTTGGCATTTTCATCATTATTTTGGTGTTCAGCTTTAAGATGCACACTTAAGTATTTAAATTGCTTAAACACACGGGAACAGTCTGTACCAGGACATGGGTACAAATCTCTGTCTTGCAGGTGGCAATCTTCTAATTTGCTGAATGTGACATATTCATGAGATTCTCCTTTGGCTTGTTCATTCAATGAATGATTTTGCTCTGGGGTTGCAGAGGGGCTCTTGGGACAAATACCCTTTTGAGAGCCTTTTAACAGTAATTTCTTTTTAGAGCGGTCCCTTCTGCTTGGTGGCATTTTAACATGTTCCATCACATGAGGAACAAACATTTCTTTTCTCTTGAATTTTTTAATACAAACTGGACAGGTATAAATCCCGTCTTCCATATGCATCTTAGAATGATGAAGAATCCTGGCCTCTATATATTCCCGTTTACATAACAAACAGAAAAACTTATATTGAAGCCACCTCTGATATCTTTCAGAAGAGCCAATGGGTTTTTTGTCTCTTTTCTCCTTATGTTGATCTGTCAAATCTCTTCTTCTATATTGTTTGTCTTCTTTACCTTCATCATAGTCACTGAGGATTGACTCTAAAACATCTGTGTCATTAATAGACATTTCATAGCCACTTAAATCATCATCAGAATCTGAGGCTTCTTGTCCTAGAAGTTGGTGGCAGTGTCGTTTTAAAGTTTTCCAGTCCCAAAATTCAGGATCAAAAGGCCAGTGAGCTTTTAAAGCTAGTAAGAGCTCACATCGAAGAGAATTTGGAACTGGTGCATTTTCTTCATCAAATTTTTGATCTGGTTGCAAATACAGATCTTCCAACATATTAAATCCATCCAAACTGGGTTCAATTAAGAATTCTGTAAGTTGACAGGCTCGTCTAACTTCTAAATCTCCTGGTAGAAGACAGGCGATTGTTTTACAAACTGACGCCTTCATTTCCTCATCCTCACTTGATCTGAGTTGAAGAGCTCTGACACATAGTAAAATTGAAACCCCAAGACCAGCATCTTTTGCCTATTAAAAAAAAAAAAAGAAAAAGTTATATTTTTCCTATACAGAAATGTTACATAACTTTTGCTATAAGGTATTTTAGCCTCTCAAAGAGGCTAATTTAGAGAATTCTTACATTTTATCTTAAATCTTTCTTCCTGTAAGTTACATTTAGATAACTTCTTGCCTCAACATGCAAAGGACTAGCTTAGCTGCTACAACAATGAACAACCATGAATATTTATAGAGGATCCGGCTTTACAAGGCACTGCCTATTAAAGCAGTCCGTAACTCCGGAGGAGCTTATTTATGTGCCAAGTGTACAAACAATAAACGCACATGAATCCCAAGAAATTCAAGATAAATAAGGTCACTGAAGGATTAAAAAAAGAATGGTGTTCAGCTGTGTAGAAAGGATAGGGTTTAAATAAATAGGGGCAAGAGGAAACACAGGTATAGAAATGAATCTGAGATTAAAATTCAATTTAAGAGACTTCATGTATCATGAACACTTGGGTTTTTTTAAAACCCCAAAGCTAAAATAAATGATCCTCTCCATTTCCTCCTGAAAGAATTTAGTACTTTATAGTCACAGATGTATTGAATCTCAGAAATTGATTCCATGGAAAAACAACAGAAATCAGAAAATTGTTCTATGGTAGCAAGTTCTCGGAAACTAGTCAAAAATCAGGAAGAAGACCGGTCACATGTGATAAAAGATTAGTGCATACAAGATAATTCTTTTGTCTGAGAGGTGGAAATGAAATGTCTAAATAACATGAGCAAAGAAAAACAGGATTGCTGGGTGCGGTGGCTCACACCTGTAATCCTAGAACATGGGGAGGCTTGAGGCCAGGAATTTGAAACTATCCTGGGCAACCATAGCAAGACCCCCTATGCCTACAAAAAAAGAAGAAGAAGATGAAGAAGAAAAAAACAGGCAGGATCATATGGCAGAGTGGTGTAAAATGCAGTGGCTAAAACCACAGTTTTAGAGTTGGACTTTGACTGCCTTTGACCCCAGCTTCACTACAATGACAAGTTCTTAACTCCTCTAAACCTGTTTCTTCATCAGAAAAATGATAATAGTAGTGGTAATATTAGATTTTTCTCCTGAGATTGTTATAAAAATGAAGTAAGATAATATAAAGTGATTACTACAATGCTGGCACATAGTAAATATTCAACAGAACACCATGTAAAATAACTAAGAGTAAATCCCACTGTTTAAATCAGTAAATAATTTGCTAAGCAATTATTCTGTGCTGGGCATCATTCTAAATGCTCGGAACACAAAGAAAATTGCCATAGATTTACAAAACCCTTATTACATACTAGGCATTTACTCGAAATAAACTGTTTTGTATACATTACCCTCATTTTATAGACAAAGAACCCAAGACTTGGAAGGTTAAGTTGCCCATGTCACCAGCTAGTGAGCAGAGGAACAAGGATTTAAACTTAAAGCAATCTATTTCTCTACATTCCATATCTTGATTCTAATTTATTCATCACTCCTTTAGTCAGTAAATTCTTAGTATATCTGTTCAGAATGTATAATGGTATGTCTAGTTATTTTTCTTTGAAAAGTGTTGTTAGTGATTTCACATATTTTATCATTTCAACCAGATTAGTCTGCTTAAGAAAGAATGGACATTCTACCTCACAGAGTCTTCCAAAAAGAGTTAACAATAACTTGTTGAGAACCTGTGATTTTTTTTTTTTCTTTTGATACAGGGTCTCTTGCTCTGTTACCCAGGCTAGAGTGCAGTGGCATCATTATAGCTCACTGCAACCTCCAACACCTGGGCTCAAGTGATCCTCCTGCCTCAGCCTCCCGAGAAGCTGGGACTATAGGCATGTGCCACCATGCCCAGCTAATTTTTAAAATTTTTTGTAGAAGCCAGGTGTGGTAGCTTATGGGTGTAATCCTAGCACTCTGGGAGGCCAAGGTGGGAGGATCACTTGAGCTTAGGAGTTCACGACCAGCAGGAGCAAGAGTGAGACCCCATCTCTACTAAAAATAGAAAAAATTAGCTGGGCATGATGGCATGCACCTGTGGTCCCAGCTACTTGGAAGGCTGAGGAAGGAGGATCACTTGAGCCCAGGAGTTCGAGGCTGCAGTGAGCTATAATAATACCACTGCACTCTACCCAGGGCAACAAAGTGAGACTCTGTCTCAAAATAAGTAAGTAAATAAATAATTTTTTTTTTTTTTGGTAGAGACAGGGTCTTAAACTCCTGGCCTCAAGTGATCTGTCTTGGCCTCCCAAAGTGCTAGGATTACAGGCATGAGTCACTGTGCCCAGACGAACCTGTGAATTATTTCAAAACTTACCTTTCTCTAAGTCCTCTGTGCCATTACTTACAAATAATAATCTAATATTACAGTGTGCTATTAAATCAAGAGACCCATGGTCTAGTCCTGACTCTGCTGTAAACTAGGTATATATATAAATCCTCAGAAGTCATACATCTCTAATTTTTAGCTTCTTTATTATTAAAGAGAAAGGATTAAATCAGACAAATCAGACAAAGGATTAAATTTCCAAAACAGCAGAACCATCAAAAAGGGCCCCATGGCCAAATAAACTAGATTCAGGATGATCCCCCTTCTTACATCTTCTACCTCAAAATATAACCACATCTACATGCATTCTGTCATACTCATTTTAAAGTCTCAAGAGATACCCTGGATTCGAAAGTCATCCCTTCCACTTATGACTTTCTAAAGTCACAGAATCAAGGTTTAACAATTCTAAGCATCTTTTAAGTGATGATCTGATTTAAGATTTTATAGAAAACTGAAGCCCAGAAAATAAAGAGGTACTATTATAAGGACAGCTCCATTATACACTGCTGACTTCTGCAAGAGACCAAATGCCCACACAGGCTCATCGGCATCATTAACCTTTCCCATCTCAAGGGCTATGTGACTGGTTGCTAGTTATTTCCCAATATCCCTTCCCAGCTTCCAAAAAAAACCCAGAACACCTGATTTTTATCTGGTTATAAAGTCATCTATAATAATGAACATATGTCATAGCCTCAGTTGTAGCTAGATGTGGCCATACATATGTGCGTGTGTGTCTTGGGAATGGGGAGAGGTGTCTCACAGTGTGGTTTACTCTCACATTATAGCTGGGATTGGAATATAAGATGGAAGCTATGTGTTGATGGCAGATAAAAGGAACCTGAGTTTCTGACATATGCAGCCAATAAAGCAACCTTCTCTGGCTACCTGAACTACATTCCTGTATGAGAGAGGGAGAAACTTCTATCTTCTTTAGGCCACTACTATTGTGGGATGTCTGCCATTCACAGTAGAACCAGATCCTAACTCATAGGCTCGATCACTTCTCTCTTTAACAAAGCTGGACTCTTGTTTTGAAAGGAATTCTACACTCATTCTACTTCTACCTTCCAGTCCACATCTCTTCTACCCTTCGGCCCAAATATCATAAGTAAAGATTACAAAAGAAAGTACCCTAGAATTGGATTTAAGATAAGTGGTTTTGGTTCTACAGATAGAAAACAAATTCCTTGGTCTGTTTTAGAAACTCACTTTCCCTAACCCTCTAGCAGCTTTTCCATTTTCTGTGGTTCCCTGTGGTAAGAAGAATTGTAACATGACCTCCAGTGACCCTTCGCCTTTGTATAATCTCTTCCCTTTGAGTGTGGGTTGAAGCTGTAAATATGATAATATTCCTGTGATTATGTTATGGCAAAAGGGACTTTGCAGATGTAATTAACGTCTCAAATTGGTTGACCTTAAGACAGGCAGATTATCCAGGTAGGTCTGAGCTAATCAACTCAGCCCTTTAAATCTAGGTCTAGAAGTCAGAGAGGGAGGATGTCAGATTCAAAGCACAAGAAGGATTTGTTGCACCTTTGCTGTTTGAAAATGGAGGCAAGGAACGAAGGTGTAACTTCTAGAAGCTGATTGCCAGCAAGAAAATGGGGACCGTAGTCCTATAACTGCATGGAACTGAATTCTGTCAACAGTAAGAATGAGCTAGGAAGTAGATTTTCTACAGAGCCTCTGATAAGAACTTAGTCTGGACAATACCTTGATTTTAGCCTTGTGATAATCTGGGAAGAGAACCCAACCATATTTTGCTGGATTTCTGACCTATGAAACTGTGAGCTAATAAAAACAGGCATTATTTTAAGTGCCAAGTTTGTGGTAATATGTTATACAGTAGCAGAAAATTAAAACCTTTGTTAAAAAAGAACAAGGCTAGGTGCAGTGGCTCATGCCTATAATCCCAGCACTTTGGGAGGCTGAGGCAGGAGAACTGCTTGAGCCTAGAAGTTTGACACCAACCTAGACAACACAGCAAGACCCTGTCACTACAAAAAATTTTAAAAAATAGCTGGGGCCGGGCGCGGTGGCTCACGCCTGTAATCCTAGCACTCTGGGAGGCCGAGGAGGGCGGATTGTCCTGAGCTCAGGAGTTCGAGACCAGCCTGAGCAAGAGCGAGACCCCATCTCTACCAAAAATAGAAAGAAATTAATTGGACAGCTAAAAATATATATAGAAAAAAAAAA
>RJWJ010047580.1:0-10909 GCA_004363605.1 Indri indri | reverse complement strand
GTGGGGTGAATATATCAAGTTTCACTTTAGATGTAACCCCTCCCCCCAATACCTTTGACATCTCTTCCTTCTCCCACTACATCACAACATCGCAACTATATTCATCCTTGGGGCAGAAATCCTTCTCCCCAAGTAGGAGTCCAGGAATCCTGAGTTAAAAAAGATAGGCCTGGCCGGGCGCGGTGGCTCACGCCTGTAATCCTAGCACTCTGGGAGGCCGAGGTGGGCGGATCGTCCTGAGCTCAGGAGTTCAAGACCAGCCTGAGCAAGAGTGAGACCCTGTCTCTACCAAAACTGGAAAGAAATTAATTGGACAGCTAAAAATATATATAGAAAAAACTAGCCGGGCATGGTGGCGCGTGCCTGTAGTCCCAGCTACTTGGGAGGCTGAGACACCCAGGATCGAGCCCAGGAGTTTGAGGTTGCTGTGAGCTAGGCTGATGCCACGGCACTCGCCCCAGGCAAGAGAGTGAGACTCTGTCTCAAAAAAAAAAAAAAAAAGATAGGCCTAGTATAGGCCAAGTCTTTTAAATGTCAGTTTGTATTTAATAAGCTTGCTGAAGGAGGAAAAATATATGTAGGCCCTTTGACCCAATCTCCAGAAGTAGAGTGTGGTTGAGAAAGTATTTAAAAAAATTATATATTTGAGTTTCTGGAAATATTTGGTTAGCAAGTTGGAGGAGAACTGGGGCTGCCTGGGAAGTTGAATCGATGTGATTTAATATCCTAGAAATTCATAAAATAACTTGGACTCTATTTTTCCAACTTTTTATTTTGAAAAGTTTCAGTTTTTCAGAAAAGTTGAAAAAAACTGCACAATGAACACACAGTACCTATCACATAGGTTCACCAAATGTTAACATTTTGCTACATTTGCTTTATTTCCATATAAAATACCTCTGTTTCTGAGACATTTAAAAGTAAGTTATAGCCAGCAGGACTCTTGACTTTAAATGATTCAGTACTAATCTCCTAAGAACTAGGGGATTCTTGTAAATAGCCATTGTCACACTTAAAAATTTAACGATTCCATAATACTAACATATAGTGCATACAAAGTTGGCCGATCCTCTCTCAAATCTCTTTCACAGCCTTTTCCTTCAATGTAGTGTTGGATCAAAGGTAACTTAATGGACTTGGTTGTGGTTTTCTTTGTCTGGATCGATTCCCTAGCTTGACTTTTTGAAGAGTCCAGACTCCAGTGGAAGTCTTTTGTTGAATGTCTCTCAATCTGAACTTGTCTGATTTTTTTCCCACTTTGATTAGACAGACATCCGTTTTTGACATTCAACATACTAATGAGCAAGGCCTTAGATGTGGGTGAGATATTTATAGCTCTGGAGTATGGCCCTTTCTGATACAGGGCTGGGTGACATTTTGGCCTATGGATTTTTGATAGCTCCCAAAGAGATCATCACTAGAGGCAAAATGTAAACCAGGGGCTGAGGAAGCAGGAAGGAGGTGTGGCAACACATTTGACTTTGGAGACATTTTTGGTTGCTAAGGTTGGGGGAGGAGGTGTGCTACTGGCATCTAGTAGGTAGAGGACAGGGATGCTGCCAAACATCTTACAAAGCACAGAACAGTCCCCTCCTCCGCCTGCCCCCCCGCCCCCTGCACCCCGTCCGGAGCTGAGTTTCGGTGTCCAAAGAATTATCTGGCCCCAAATGTCAATATTGCTGAGGTGGAGAAACCCACGGGTCTCACCTATAACACTTAAGTGTTCCAACCAGGTGACTCTTTGGCACCTGCCTTCTTCCCATGGCTCCTTGTTTCTGAGATGCTCCACTATAGAACATTAAAGAGAGAGTATTTCTCCTCACCAATAACCCACTCTCTTCCTGCAAAATAACTAAATAAATAATAAAACATTAAACACACAATTGAAAACTAATACTTCACAATACTTGCAAACTGGTAAGTACAGTGATACACTTTCATATCTATTGAAATTAGCCCTCTAGTTGGCTCGTGAACTTCCTGTGCCCACCAAGTGTGTCATCTGAGACAAGCACTGCAATTTGAGCAGGCACGTATCAATCTTACATGTAAGAAAAGGTGCGAGTAAAATCCCAAAGAGCATTGTTAACTAATAATTGTGCTGCAGTTTGAGTGTACGAGGTGCTTTCCAATAACATGTTCTGAAATTTGACCCGACAACACTTTGGGAGGCGGTTTATTATGACGAGGCTGCGCCCTCGCATTCGAGGAACCAGGTCGGTGACCGGCTGGAGGACTCCGGGCTGGGGGAGGGAAGAGCGCCCAGCTCAATTTGGCCTCTATGTCCCGCATTTCGCAGGAGTACAAACGGTTCTGGATGCTTCTCTCCCCCTCCTCTCTAAACAAAACCAAAAAAATACACAGAAAGCATCTTAACTGAAACGGAAGTCAAATGAATTTCACGAGCGATCATGGGAATTTCTGGCTCCTAACCTCGTGAGGAGCGCAGGCCGAGTTCTATTCGCGGTGGAGGTTGGAAACAGAACGTTTCTGGCCTTGCCGAAGCCACATCCCGCCCCCACACAACCTGGGACAGGCCAGGTATTTGTAGGTGAGGCTTCGGAGTTTCAGCTAACCCAAGCCACGCGTTCTGCGGGAGGCAGCCTGCGGGTGAGCGAGGTGACGCCGCCAGTCTCTGCGCATTGCGGTGGTGGAGGAAACGTCTCTTAAGGTAGTCACAGGAAGCAAATCCAGTCTTTGAAAGGGCTGGCGTGCTGCAGCCCTGAACTGGCGCGTTGGAGCTGAGCTTTGGTGCCCTCCGCGGTTCAGAGCTCACGGCCAGCCACACGGCCCAGCTTCGTCAGTCTCCGCGGTGTGCTCGCCTTAAGACGACTAGCTGCTGACATCCCGGGACAAAGTGGGCCTGTCCTTTCTCGAGAGTCCTCCTACTGCACGAAAACGAAACCCTCCCCAGGCTGCCAACCTTTCGGGAGAAGCTGCGCCCCCGCAGGCTCTAGGACTCTTGGGCGCAGCTCTCCACCCCACCGCAGCGCGTACCTGGCGGCCCCCGGGTCGCGCCCCGCCCTTCCGCCCGCCAGGTGAGCGGCGCTAGGCCTCGCCCCCTCAGGCCCCGCCCCTTCCGTATGCGCCTGCGCAGCGCGGCCGGCGGCGCCGAGCGCCGGGGCGGCACGGCCGTCGCAGTTCGGCGGGCGCAGTGCGCGTGCGCCCTGGTGGCTGGGGGGCGGGCGGCGGCCGCGGCGAGGGAGCGGGGGCGGGGAGGCGCCGTCTGGCTCGGGCTGGGGCCGGCGGGAGCTGGAGCTACCGACGGTGGAGCCCGTAGGGCCTGCGGACGACGGCCTTACCGGCCGGCAGGTGAGGCCCGTTCGGGACGGGCGTGGGCCATGAAAGGTTGTGAGAGGCGGCGACGCGGGCTGGGGGAGGACCGGGGGTCGCGGCGGGCTGGCCAGGGGCGCAGGTGAGCGCGGCCCGCGCCGGGCCCGGCGGCGCATTGTCCGGCGGGCGGCGCCCGCACAGCGCCCCCTGCCGGCTAGACCGCGGCGGGGACCGGGGCGGGGCGGGCCTGGGCCTTCGGGCGGGCGCGCGCTCCTTTGTTCGCCGGCCCCCCCACTCCTCCGTCTCCCCATTCCTGCTGGCCCCCGCCAACATGGCCGCCGCCCTCCGGTCCCCGGTCCCGCGGCCGCCGCCGGCCCCTTAGCGCGCGCTTTGTTCGGAGCCGGGCGGGGAGGCCCACGGGCGGGGGGCGGCGGCGCTGCGCAGTCGGGAGCGGGGAGGGGGCGCTGCGCCAGGGCGCGGACGAGGAGGGGGAGCGTTGCATAATCCCCGGCCGGCGACGGGGCGGGGGGAGGGGCGGGACCCCGGCGTGGCGGGTCGGGTCGCCCGGGGGACGCGGGGCCTGCCCTCGGGCCACCAGTCCGAGGCCGAGGGGTGCGGCGGTCCTTGCAAGTTGCGGACTCCGCCGACGGGTGCGTTTCCACGGCGCTGGAACGCCCACCGGCAGTCCTCGCGCCCGCTCAGCCCTCTGCCCAGGGTGCCCACCTCCTCGCCGCCTCCTGGGGGGCGCGGTGGGCCGGGTGCGTGCTTTCGAGAGACACATGCACTTTCCCTCTCCATCATAAGTGACCTTGGATGTGCTAGGCAAGGAATGTGTTGAGATGAATTGTGCGATGCGGGAACTGCGCAGCGCCTCGGTTTGGCTTTCTCAGGCAGCTCCTTGCATTGATTGTGCGTTCTCGATTTTACAGAGGTTCGTTTTGAGTAATTTCTTCAGTAATAAATGTTCCCTACGCATCTCAAAGTTTGTTTAAGAAATTGTTTTTATGTTTATTTGCTTTTTATAATTTGTGAATTGGATTTCAGGTTTTGGAGAAGATTGCCCGTACATGTTGAAGTGTTTTTACTCTTGGTAAATACGGATTGTTTGGCTATTTTAGCGTGTCCATCAAAAAGCAATACAAGGTACATTTATATGTTTTAAAGGATTTCACTGTATAATGTGACTTGTGCCAAAGACCACATAGGTACTAAAATGCAAATACCTGTATGACTTTTTTCCTGTTCGAATTTTCTAGAAGGAACTCCATGCAGTCTGAAAGGATTGATGGGAGAGTACAGTAGTTGTTTCCTACATACCTTTTGTTAGGCAATGAAAATTAAACCTAAACTTAGGAGTTTATACCTGGATATATTGAGTTTGTGAACACTCTTTTAGAGGTGAAATTTTGGGAAGGACAAGTGAAAGGAGCCTTCTTTCAACCTCCCCACCCACACCCCTCAGCTTTAGTTAATGGGCAAACACAAACAAATTGTAGTAGCTAGTAATTTACAGAACGTTCATTATCAGATTTGATAATTATATATTAAGGTTGCACGATACGTTTGTGTCAAAATTATGGGTAGTAGGTATATTCGTTTCTTATGAAAAATAAAGTAGGATTTTTAGATTTATAATCTTTGAGTAGCTGAATCGTTACTGTTGAAATGGTTATGAAATGGGTCAGGCAGAAGGGCCGGTTTATGCCTTTAGTTATCTCTTTGTGCTTAATTTAAGATTTTTAAAAAAGATTTTCATTGGTTTCCGGAATTTGACTTGGGCTATTTCTGACAGTGCCGTTAATTACCAGTTCAGAACAGAGTAACAGTATAGGATGTCAGTAACTTAATTTGGGAATATCTGAAGCGGTATTGCTTAAGGTGGCATTCTTTGTGATACAAGTTTAAAGAGATGTTGTGGGTGGAAAAAGGGTTCCTTGCGCACATAAGTTTGGGAAACAATGCTTTGTTCTTTCTTTCTCCCCTTAGGATCACAGTTCACATTACCATATTGGAGGCTCTGAGAAATATTGCCCTAGTGTTTTCCATATTTGGTCCCACAACCTTGTTTGTTTTGTTTTTGGTGTGATTTCTGTGAACACCTTTGAAATCCAGGAAACAGTAGATGTTGCCTGGAACAGCCATTTGGATATTTTGGTCACTGGTGTCTTTACAGTGTATCTTAGGTAATGGTGCCTCTCCCTTACTTGTAAACTGAGGTCATGATGTTGATGTGGTTTGTGTGTCTTTGTATTTTGTGGGTAGTACCTCAAATTTGTCTCGTTAGTGATAAGAGTTATTAATTTGAAGTCTTAACTAGAAGAAATTTAATTACACTGTTTTCACTACCCAGTGACTTAATCTGCTCGCACACACAGATACAACTTTACTGGCTGCACTCCCTAATTGCTAGCATCTTTTTTTCTAATATGTTAGAAATACATGGAAAGGATGCTACTGTTTCTGAATAGTTTATCATGTAGACTATTTAGAGGTTGAAAATTATGCCCTTGGGCATTTCTCTGATTTAACCTTTAGTGGAATCTTAATTTGCTAAGGGTGTTTAAATGTAAATACTGTACTTTATATTTATTGTATTGTTAATTAAATGTTTTCTTTCCCTTTCCTGGAATGAAAAGAAATTGGAAGAAGAGAAGCAACTATTTTGCCCAAATATTTTTGTTCAATTTAGAAGACATTATAGTGTTGTGAAAAGAATGTAGGTTATGGAGTTAGACATGGTGTCAGCCTGGCCTTCCAAGTCAGAACAGAATGGGTTGAAATTGAGCTCTACTCTTTACTGGTCCAAAGCCACATAACTCATTCATCATACAGCCTTTTTAAACCTCAATTCCTTAGCCGTAAGCTGGGACGAAACCTATCATATGATGCTATTCCGAGAATTCAATGAAATGGATTTATAGGGTTCCCAGTAGAGTTCCTGAAATGTAGCTGCTGGTGCCAGTAAATGATTTCCTTCCCCTTTCTGCTTTTGAACTTTGCTGTAGTTATTAGTGTTTTTTTCATGTTGAAGTTAACAGTTTGCTTTGTTTTGCCTCAGTATTTATTCCAATTAATTTTAAATTAAAATCTCTACTGGGTGCCTATGTTGTGGCCTTAAAATTTTGCCATAAGCCCTTTCTAGAACAAGTCACATTTGACTATATATGTAAACAAAGATTTATCCTTAAGGACCTTAGAGTCTGATAGGGGAGATACACGTGCATATGAGGGAATTCTGTGCTTCTGTGCTGAAGGGTGTCTGGGAAGAGTTGATACTACAGTAGGGTCAAGAGTATTAGAGTAGGCAAGGAAGGAAGTCTAGATGGAGGGGACAATAGGGGTAAAGGCATGGAAAGAGAGCTGAAGAGACCATCCAGGTTTTGAATCCCAGCCAAAAGATAACCTTTTGTTATCTTTTACTCCTCCTATGTGAGTGTGTTTACCTGTAATAAGAGATGAGAACACCCACTTCATCAGGTGTAAGCTTAATTGAGGTAAAGGGATTCTTAAGGCTTCTGGCGTGTAGTAAGTGCCCAGTCGATGATGATGATGTTGCCACTAGTAACACCACCTGTAGTTTCATATGGCTGATCTGTCCAGGATGAATTTGGGGCCACATTTTAAATTCTACATATTACATTAAGATGGTTGGTGTTTATAGGTAGGGGGAGGTCACTGAAATGTAGGGATGGAATTGGACCTGTCTTTTAGAACAGTATGGAAGGTGGGTTTGAAGAATCCCAATCTCCCAGTGTAGGCTTTCTAGTCTCCAGAGTCTAGCTTGTTAAAGATGCAGATGATATCATTTGAGTCAGGGGAAATTGGTCTGGACTCAGAATATTAAATGTTATTGTAAATGTTAATGTGCTTTTTATTTTTTTGGAAGGAGGAGGGAGGAAGTTCTATGTAACATGAATATTATTTTATCCAAATGTAGAGCGAGTAGATAGAGAGACTAGTAAGGCATTTTTATATCATTTGAGATGTTTTTATTAATTTTTTTTTTTTTCAGACAGTCTCACTCTGTTTCTCTGGGTAGAGTACCGTGGCATCAGCCCAGCTCACAGCAACCTCAAACTCCTTGGGCTCAAGCAGTCCTCCTGCTTTGGCCTCCCGGAGTGCCAGGATTACAGGCGTGAGCCACCACACCTGGCCTTGAGATGTTTTAGTTTTTAGATTGTAGTAGTATTTTTAAAAAAATAGGCAGAACCTTTTTTTTTTTTTTGACTTAGATTATATTTATTTATAGTCTTTTAGTTTGTCTGTAGTTATATCCTTATAACTTAGGTTTAATGTTTGAACCTGTCTACAGATGATTTAACTAATCATATCATATATCTGAATTACCAGATAATTAGCCTGAGTTGGGTCCTGACAGGCAATAAGGAGAGAAAAGAATGTCCTTTTTCCTGCTTACAGGGTTTTGTGATGGGTGAGGGCAGGGAGCGAGTTGAGTTACTTTCTTTTTGCTTTCTCTCTTTTGAGGATCATTGTAGGCCTATGGATTTTTATGTATGCAGTATATTTTAATCAAATAGTCATTCTTTTTCCTCAGCTTGTCACAGCTTGGGCATATTGAGGTCCTTTCAAGCTAGTGCTCTTTCCTTTGACATGACACATTGATTTTTGAAGCATTTCTTGCTTTTTTTTTTAATTTTTTTTATTTCAGGATACTGTGGGGATATAGATGTTTAGGTTATGTATGTTGCCCTTGCCTCCCCCTCCCCCCCATTTCTTGCTTTCTGACACAAGATGTCTGCGGTTTGCTTTGTGCTTTTCCTGCCAAATACCTATCAGCCATCTCTTTCAGCTCCTTTTATTGAGGAGTGGAATTTAGATAACCAAAATTTGGGTGCTGTACTTCCTTACTACTACTGTAATGCCCCTGCTTTCGTTTGACAGACTTGGGACATATAAAAATTTTGATTTTGTATTGATATTTCTAATTCAAATTTAATATCACAGGATTTTTACTTTCAGTTTATCCTTTTTTCTCCAACATTAAAAATTTGTGTTCTTAGCAACGTTAATATAACTGTTTTATCCATATAAATGTAGTAGTTTGAAAATAACACCAATAACAATAAAGCAACTGTGGGTTCATATTTGTTTATGGTTCTTTTTGTCCTCATAATGTACCGCATAAGAATATACAGTTGATCTTATGAATTACAAAGCCATTTGAAACTATTTTCTCTCTGATCATGTTGCCAGTTTGATAATTAGTTTGGTTTATTTGCCTGAAATTCTTAATGATTAAGGATTGCTTTATTTAATTTTTCAACATGTAGAACGTTTATGTAGTTCAAAAATCAGAAATGTATTAAAAAGTTATGTTCACAGTCTCACTTCTGTCCCTCCACTGGTTTCTCTCATAAAGTTTCTGCTTTATTGTACCAGTGCTTCATTTTTGCAAATGTAAGCACATGGGTATATTTTTGTTTCCCTTTCTTACACAATAGCATATTGTGTACACTATTCTGTTTCTTTTTACTTAATACATTCTGGAGAGCATTTCATAGAAGCCCAGCATTCTTTTGTGCTTGCAACTCATCTCCTAATGGTGAACATTTTTGGGTTATGTTCTGTTGGCTCTTGTAAATATTGCTTGAGTGAATAGCTTTGTGCATATATTGTTTTGTTTGTGCTGATACAGCTTTAAGATAGTGAAATTGTTGGGTAAAAGGTAAATACATTTGTACCTTTTACATGTCATCCTTTTACTTAATTAAAACTCAGTGGGTTCCCAGTGCTTTAAGGACAAAACTTCATAAGGTGATCTCAAGGGTATACATATGGTCACACATCCCTTAACGATGGAGATGTGTTCTGAGAAATGTGTTAGGCGGTCCTGTCATCCTGGGACTATCGGGGAGAGTGCTTACACAAACCTAGATGGTATAGCCTGCTATACACATCTATGCTATGTGATATAGCCTATTTATTGGACCTAAGCCACAAACTTGTACAGCACATTACTGTACTGAATACTGTAGGCAATCGTAATACAATAGTAAGTATTTGTATATCTAAACATATGTAAACATAGAACGGGTACAGTAAAAGAATGTTATGAAAGATAAAAATGGTACACCTGTGTAGGGCATTTATCATGAATGGTGCTTGCAGGACTGGAAGTTGCTCTGGGTGAATCGATGAGTGAATGGTGAGTGAATGTGAAGGCCTAGGACATTACTATACACTGCTGTAGACTTTGTAAACACTGTACACTTAGACTACACTAAATTTATAAAAATTTTTTTCAATAATAAATTAACCTTAGCTTACTGTAACTTTTTTAGTTTATAAGATTTTAAGTTTTTAAACTTTTTGACTCTTGTGTAATAACACTTAGCTTAAAACAGCCTCATTATAATCTTAGGGGACCACCTCATCATGCAGTGCATGGCTTTTTCCTTTTGGGCCTCAGCCTCATACCATATTTCCCCTTGTTTTCTTTGCTTTAGCTGTGTGAGGCTTCCGTCAGTCTCCTGTGCTCACCATCTTCTCCACCACGGATCTTGGCACTTGTTCTTTTCCTCTGCCTGGAATGCCTTTCTTTGCTTGTTTCAATTGTTCCTAGTCTTCCTTTTAGAGTTTGGCTCAAGCATCAGTTTTTTATGAAAATTTTTTGGTATGTGTTTGCAGATTTTCACAGTAGAAGTGAAGATACTGGTCTCCACTGATACCCACCATCCACTACAGTAACCATTAGTTTTCTGAAGTTCTTGAATTTTTTTATTGACCTCCTTGCTGTCAACTCCTCCTGGTGCTTATCAGAATTACAGTCTTATATTAGTTTATGTAATTTAATTTTAGTTTTCCAAAAAAGGCTGAGTTTCATGAAAGCAAAGACTCTTCCTTTTTTTGCCCATGATTACTTTTCTAGTACTAGCTCAGTGTCTGGATTGTGAGTGCTCAAACTACCCTGTGCTGTAGCTAGAATTAAATAATGAGGAAATTGAGGCCATGCAGCTGGTTAAATGTCTGTCTGGTCTTCTGTGCAGGTGTCTGTCATATAGTGGTTATTAAGTAAACATTTGTTAATTATTTTTTTTTCAGGATTACATAGAGAAACAGAACCATTAGGATGGATAAAGAAAAAAGTATATGGGTGTGTGTGTGTATCAGTTACGGGATTTGTTAAGGGGATTTGAGTTCACACAGTATAGGAGCTGGCAGTTTGTGTAAGGCTGTTGTCTTTGTCCCTGATGCTGGAGTTTGAAGTTCAGAGGGCAGACATTTGGGAAAGGAACATGGATGTAAAGTGGGGAACAATACAAACAAGCTGGAAGCCACAGGCAGGATGAGTAGATAGCCATGCGAATGCTAGTTGCCTATGACCCTGGTTGTGTGAGTGGTCTTGACATGGAGCGGACACACACTTAGCTCAGGAGGCAGAGAAAGAAGCTCAAGGAGCATCCAGAGGAAGGTGGAGTAGCTGCATCAACAATTGCAGGCCAGGCCGGGCGCGGTGGCTCACGCCTGTAATCCTAGCACTCTGGGAGGCCGAGGCGGGCGGATTGTTCTGAGCTCAGGAGTTCGAGACCAGCCTGAGCAAGAGCGAGACCCCGTCTCTACCAAAAATAGAAAGAAATGAATTGGACAGCTAAAAATATATATAGAAAAAATTAGC
>RJWJ010047579.1:0-10918 GCA_004363605.1 Indri indri | reverse complement strand
GTATTTCACTCTTAAATTTCACTTTATCTTCTATTATTCATTCTATCTATACATTTCTTCTTTTTTTCTTTCTTTTCTTCTTTTTTTGCATTTTCTTGATATACTTGGCTTATTTCTCTTATGTTCAACCATTTTTTTCTTTTTGTTTTTGGTGTGTTTGTTGTCATAGCTAAAAATATCTTTGTTTTGTTTTGTACACAAACATCTTGGGCAGGTACAGGATTCTTAGATAGTATAGTTCTTTTCTGTTTATATTAATAGATGGTAACTATGTTTCAATCTTTTGATAACCCGGGTTGCAGTGAAAAGTTTGATGCTAGAGTGTTGGCTTTTACCTTGAAAGCCAACACATTTATTTTGAACAGGTTGCATAGTTTTCTCTTTGTTATTAAATCTCAGACATTTCACAAGGATATATTTATACGGGAATTTTTTTTCTCCTTAGACTTGCCTAGTACTTGGGGATACTACTGTGCTCTTCAAGTCTTCTTCAATTGAATAGAATGTTCTATTATTTCTTTAATTGCTTTTCATCTCCTTCAAGTTGTCCTTCATATTTTCGTCATGTTTCCAAACCTTTTACTCACAATTTCCTTTAAAATTCCTTGTTTTATTATGTGTAATAAGACAGCTTTTCCATTTGATTATGTAGGACACAAAATTGGTTTCTTTCCTTTTTTTTTTGCCAGGACAATTTTTCCTCAGTAATTCTTTTACTATATTTTAATATTCAGATATTAGTTTTTGTTTCGTTTAAGAATCTCATTGTTCAATGATTATGTATCCTCTTATTGCAGCCTTCCTTGGCAGTCTCTTTTGTTTTCTCCCATTAACTTTGACACAATGGGGAACATGTTCTGTATAAATTGGCTTCTCTAACCTCCTTCCTTTAGATTGCTGAGTCCCCTCATCTGGCCTTTTCGCCTACATTTATTTCACTGAATCTTGTATTCTGTTCCTGAGAAGGTGGAATGGCTGCAGATTAGCAGGTGAGAAATAGGACAAATGTTTAATTTTCAGTTGGGCAGCCAACCTTGGAAGGACAGACAAGCTAGACTGTCTGTATTAGCGCAGAGGTGAGAAGCCTGCTCTATTCTTGGGCTTGTGCAGCTGTGAGGGGGAAGTGACAATCAGATTGTCACAATCTCTTTCCACCCTCATTGAATTAGCCCGAGACAGCCATTCTCCTTCAGCACTGCAGCCCCTGCAGAATCTGCTAACTTCTTTCAGATCTGCACCTGAGAGAGTGCCTCCCCATGTCCCACCGGACCCACGCTCAGCTGGTTGGGCTGACCCAGAAAGCCTGGGCTGCAGCAGGGAGGCAGGCGGCTAGTCCCCCAGCCTTCCCCTGCCATTGTACACGGTGTCTACCTGCACTTACAAAAATTCAATCCTTAGTTATATCGATGACCTCTCCAAGCTCCCCAAGTAAATCCTACTATTTATTAAAGTAGAATTTCTTCAACTGGGAGAGAAAGGGAACATCAGTTTGTGATTAGGCTGTCATTTTATCCCCACCTGCCTGTGCCTCCTGAATTTAGAGAAGGGGGATGTCAGGCCCAGGACCACAAGACCAGTAGATGGTATTAGCAATTTTAAAAATATATTGAACTAATAAAGAAATGTAAGAGACTGAGAAAGTACTTATCATTAGCTCAAAATTTATCATAATGGAATGCTCTAAGAGTTAGTGGAAAACTGAAGGGGATTTTAGAGTCATCTTAGCTGCATGAACATTTTGTTCAGTTCGCATTTGGTATACTCTTGAATACCAAAAGCACAACCATGGAGTAAATCCTCTGGGCTCACATATAATGAAATCAACTTAATAAAACACATTTTCCTAATGAAGAGTGAGTGATATCAAGTTGACTCGAATCGCTATGTAGGTGAGTAGCTGTTATAGGCTTAAGCAATCAGCATTGAGCTTGTTAGTGACAATTAGCACGCACAGCTTACTCATCATATTCAATTAGCACCTTAATGTATTTGGATTATATTAAGTGAGAGAATGATCTTTTAGTATAACTAGGAAGTGAAATGGGAAAAAAATTCATTTGAGACTCTCACTAGAAGGACCCTGTTAATTTGCTGAAGTGAAACTTAAATAATTCTCACGAAATTCTAAAGATCTGATCTCCCCAGTATCATCTAAGCCAGCACTATCTAATAGAACTATTCGTAATGATGGAAATATTCTGATGCCCATATGGTGGTCACTAGCCACGTGTGGCCAATGACCACTTTAAATGAGGTGAGTGTTGAAGAACTGAATTTTCTATTTAATTTATGGAACTAAATTTAAATAACCACATGTGGAATGTATAGAACAAGTTGTTCAAATCTTTGGAGATGCCAAATTAAGTTGCTCCTGAGGTACGAGGTAAAGAGGATTCTTTTTGGGTAAGATTTTACACTTGTATAATGTTTTAAAATTCATAAATCTTTTAAAATGACTGTGATTTACATATTATTTTCATTTTGCAACTGATGCAAGGAATGCTCTGAAAGATAGATGACTTGTACAAAGTCGCTCGATAAGAATATTTTTAGTTTTGCTTTTATTATTAATTTCTAGTTTTACTGCATTGCGATCTGAGAATGTGGCCTGTATTTTAATGTTTTGGAACTAATTATGGTTTTCACATGGGTCTAATATATGGCCATTTTTATGATGGGTCCATGTAAAAGTAAAAGTTCTATGTAGTTTTTATTTCAGGGAACAAAGTTTGATCTACGTTAATCACTTCTACTTTACTAGGTCATTTAGATCCCCTATTCTATAGTCCCCAGTCTTTTTGGCACCAGGGACTGGTTTCACGGAAGACAATTTCTTCACAGAAGGGGCAGGAGGCGGAGTCATGTGGTGATGCCCAACAGGCCATGGACCAGCACCAGGCCGCCACCTGGGGGTTGGGGACTATAGTGTACCATCATTTGGTTTTTTCCCTTCTTGATCTGTCGAGGACAAGGAGAGGTGAATAAAATTCTCCTACTGATTTGTGTTCTTCTTTGTAATTCCTGTGGTTTTGCTTTGTGAATACTGATGCTATGCCATTTGGTGCATTGACAGTCTTCATTTAAAAAAAAAAAATCTTTACTATGAATATTTCCTTTTAACCTCAGACAGTGACCTTCTTTGTGCCATTTAATATCTGATAACATAAATTCAGCCTGGCCTGGTAGTGAGCTTATAATGCTCTTCCTTCCTCTCTCCCTCTCTATTCCTTTCTCTCTTCTCCCTCTCTTCTCTTCATCACCTCCTCTTCCCTTCCTTCCTCTCCTTCCCTCTCTTTCTATATTTGTCTTATATACTTTTATCCATTCTTTTCTTTTCTTTTATTTCTTAAACAGATGAATTTAACCCATTTAGATTTATTGATATGATGGGTATATTTGAACCTAGTGCTTTGAAATCAGTTATACTTTGTTTTTACTGCATTCAAAAATCATGTGTAGTCCATGTTCTTTGCTTTACTTTTGCTGTATAATTATTGTCATATGTAGGAAAGTTTGTATTTTTGTTCCAGTGGCTAACTTTATCACTGTTACTGTATAACTTCCATAATCCTTTAATACTTCAGACATTATCCTTTGCTTCCCTTCTATGAACACTCACATGATTAGATTATTGCCTTTCCTTTCTCCTTTTCCACATCACTCTATTTTAGTGATTTTTTTTAATTCTTAGCACTTTTCTTTATAATGATCAGTATTTATGTTTTTGTTATTTCAGTTGAAGGCTTTAATGGCATCTTTCGAATCCTAGTTGTCACAGATGAAGAAATTAGTGTAGTTACTCTAATTCCAACTTTCTTTCCTCTTCTGCTGTCAATTTATGTTATATTATTTATACATACCAAGGTATGTGACATATAATAGATTCACCAAATCTAAGATGCCACCTATTGTGAGTTGCGACATACTTTTTGGATAACATTTTCTTTGTAAAACTCATCAGTAATTATGGAAATGAAGACAAAAAGGATTGAGATTTGGAGTTAAACACTTTGTCATCAAGTACTTGAGACTGAAATATAAATTTGAAACATAGTATTTGAGAACAGAGAGGCACAATTAGCTTCTAATCAAACTGAAATAGACAAGTCAGTTTTCATGGTACATGCTGAAAGATTTAAAAAGCTACTTGGACCATGAGAAACTTAATGGGATTTTCTTTAGTTCTTTTACTTTTAATAAATGTAATTGTTTTATGCACAAAGGGTCTTTAGTACCTTAATTTATGATTTATGGTCTGACTGTACTTTTTTTTGGAGTCTAAGTGTTGATTAGTAGGATACTATATTAATTCTTCTAGGCAAACCATATAAGGAGAATTAAATAATTCATTGAAATACAAAAATTCATAAAGTTTCCAGTAATTACAAGTGATGGATCAGATAACTAACTTTTTTTATTCTTCATTGTTGTATGTGTGTATTTTGCTAGGAGAATAAGTTTTTTGATTAGAAAATTAAACAAAAGTCTAGGTAAACTTCTGTAGTTAGAGCAAGAAAGCCTAGCATTGCCATAAATGATGATCAAAACAACTTCAGGGATACATCTCTTCTCTTGGTATTTAGATTTTGTAACCAAGAGAAAGATTTTTCCATTATTATTGAATAAATGATAAAGGCAAGCCAAAGGAAGAAAATAAATAAATTATGGAAAAATCAAATAGATTATCATAGCAATATATTTAAACACTTATTGGTATCACGTTTCAATACTTACAACTGGGAACATATTTATGGCAATGTTCTTCAATTGTCTGGACAAATATGTGAATATTTAAAACACAACTGCTTTCAATTAATCCAATTTAGGTAAGCATTAAGTTCATTGGACAATACCATGAAATTATATTAGAGAAGTGTAAAAGTTAAGATATCACCTTTATAGACAAAAAAGAATGAGTGAGGATAGTAAGATAGTATTTCTTCTGATTGTAGCTTATTTCAGAGCTTAAGCCCCACATTATCAAGATGATACTTATCCCTACGTGAGACTTCTATGAGATAAAGCCATCGTAGGAATCTTTCTTCAAAAGTTGATTATTGAAGGATGAAGATATGTCAAATCTTACTAGATGAACTACTTAGGTCTGAATTTAGGTTTTCAAATAGTACATCCAGGGAGAGACTGATATCTTAATTATTTTGAGATCAATGGCTAAATTTATTTTTTCCAAGTCCCAAATCAAGTTTGACTTCACTGTTGTCCTTTCACAATGAGCTCCCTGAGGAACCATGAGGACAGGTACTGGTTTGGTTTTGTTCAGCACTATACCCCCAGCACCTAGCCTGGAGTATAGAAAGCCCACATAAATCTTTGTTAAGTGTATAGAATAACTAAATGAAAGCAATGTGTAAATGACATATGAATGTCATATATAGTAGTCAAGACTGTAACAGGGATGCTACATTAAACTCATTAGTGTTTTCTTTAAGCTTAATTATTCTAATCAATGTTTTTTTTATAATGCCAGTGAAAAATAATATTTTTGAAAATTTTATTTTGAGTTTCATATCAGATAATAGATTCAGAATATATTTTAAAATAACAGCAGCTAAAGTGTTATTGTGGCAGGAGCAAGAGATTCATAGTCAGAAGACCTGGCTTTTCTTCTTGCATCTATATTTTCATTCACTAACTTGATGCCGAGTGCCTACTTGACTCTCTCTATGGAAATGGGCAGATCATTCAAGCTCCCCAACCCTCAGTATCCTCATCTATGACAGGAATATGCCAAAAACCGTGTTCCATCTACCAACAAAGTTACTGTGAAAATAAAATGAAATAATCTAAATAATATCATCTTATAAACTACAAAGCTCAACAAAAATCTAAAGGTTATTGTTATCATCAGGGCACATGGTCTTATTTTAAGTATTTATTATCAATCTCAAGAAAAATGTAAGATATTTCTGATTCATAACTTTGCTAATATTAATGTATATATACACAAATGTTTATATATATGCATACACATGCGTGCACACACACACACACACACACGTATATTTGAAGCAATTGGTCATGAAGATAGATTCAAAATGCACTTTTTACTGGAAGGGAGGGTCCTGTTCTCACTTAAACACAGGGACTGGGGAGAGCCCTAGCAGAAAAAGTTTGCTTTCTTGCTCTTTGCTTTGTGCCCTTGAATGATTACACATTTAATAAAAAACAAATATCCAGTTCAATTCTTATTAGATATCATGTTTAATAATCCATCCAAAATCTGCTTACTTTGTCACTTGTAATTTTTGAGTCTCGTTCATTGTTTCTAAGTTTTAGGGTGATTTGTGAGGAGGTTTACATCATGGTAATTGTAGAAAGAGCCAGGAAGACCAAGCCTCTGCTGCCAGTTTCCCCATCATCTTCTTAGATGCCTCATTCAAGTCTTTGGTGATTGCAGTCTATGTTTATTAAATTAAAAAAAAATTCCCACCCCATACCACTACACAGAGATAAACTGGTATTTGACCTCGATTTGATACTTTGTTGCCTTCAAGAACATATTGAAACTCCCAGTTTATTTCATGCCTATGTGTTGTTGCTGAATTTTTTTCAGAGATATCTGTTTAAAGGCTAGATCTGAATGCTGCCTTTTTCCCACTGAAGACTTTCGGAAAATTTATGTATTTATTTAATTCAGTCAATATTTTTGGGATATCTCATGTTTTCTGGGCACAGGAGGTGAAACTTATGAAAGAATTGAAAGACATAGTCTCTGTATTGAAAATGTATATCTCAGTGGAGGAGGAAAACATGCACCCATGAGAGAGGAAACAACAGAAGACCGACACGGTGCTTGGCACAGAGGTGTGGAAGATGATCGCGTACCCTTGGAGAGGAATGGAAACTCCCAGCTATAGCAAATCAGGGAAGAGAGAGATCAAGTTGGCTTACAGATTTTAAGAAAATCTTTATACAGGAGGTAGGCTTTGCTGTGGGAAATGGGGGGAATGTATGGAAGGTCTAGAAACCCACCCATTACCCCACCTCCAATATTGTCCTAGAGTCACCTCTGAGGAACCCTGAGCCCTGCGGCTCAGCAAGATGTATTTATAAAACCATTGCTTAGAGTATCAAAGAAGCCAATATGTTGAAAAAGCAGAATTATAAATCACTGGATTAATACTGCAGAAGATGGCATCTGAATCTCTTCAAAAGTGACATGTTTTATGTTCTTAAATTGCTCTCTAATTTTATTTTAATATTGAGGTGCTTGAGCATTGCAAAGGAAGGACTTGTATAAGGCTAAATTAATATATTAATGATTACCAAAGTCCTCTGGCAACTGTTTGGAGAATTAAAAGTTAATAATATACATATATTTTTCTAACATGTTTGGTTCAGAGACGGGTTTTAGAGATTAAAACATGCAAATATAAAAACCCCTCTAACTAGAGGTCATAATTGTCTAATCCAAAATTCTAATCTGGAAACTATATCAATTTGAAACATTCTCCTCCCCCCATCCACAGCATCCATCCATGGAATCATGCATTTATTCCCATCACTTCCCCTACAACTACCTCGATCTATATTTCTGCTAGAGCATTTTAAATATTGGGCTAGTATTTTGTTGTAGGTTTAGGTTCTGCTTAATAGTTAATGCTTGGTTAAACCACAGTAGTCACATGGGTCCCAAATACTTACAGCCTAGGCTGGCCTGGTTAAAATGTTGAAATTAGCGTCTAATATTTATTGAGGACTTGCTGAGTGCTAGTCCTTGGGCTAAGTTTTGTGATGAATTACATGTAGCTCATTAGATCCTCACAGCAACCTTATGTGATATACCCCCTGTTTTTATTCATGATGAACTTGCAAAGGAAATTAAGTAACTTGACCAAAGTTACTTACTATCTGTCAGGCTGGGATAGGCCTAGGTCTGTGGATTTCAACACCTGTTTCCTTCTGGATGCTAGAAGGGCTATCTATGCCTGTGATACACACTAAACAGCAGGTAGGGACTTTAGCTCATTTGGCCTGCTCTTTAAATTTAACCCCTCTGTAGGCACACATGTCATTATTTTGTTCTCCATTTAGAATGTACTGAAGTGTGCTTTTCTATTTAACTGCATGTTCCAACACATTGATTGTGAAACAATGAATATGAACGAGGCCAGGGGAATTATTCAGTTATAAAATGTTCTGAGAATTGGAGTATTTTCGAGTAGTTGCAGTTGAGAAATCAGTGCCATTAGCTTAAAAAAATATTTTTTATATAAAAGTGAAAGCATATGTGGCAAACCTGATAGTGTATTTAAAATTTGGTGAGTCTATTTCAATTTCAAACCTATTTGCCTGTGTTTTCACCATTTAGCTTCAGACATCTCTGGAAGTACAAGAGCCGAAGTGGGCATTTCAGGATAGCCATGTTGTCATAAGTCAGGAAGAACACGGAATTTTCATCCATGCACTCAACCTCCTGCTGGTTTCCAGAATAGTTTACAACTTTGCTAATTACAGACATCTGCATAGCTCTCAGCCTATGGCAATTAAATACAAATTGAGGCAATTTGATAAAACCCTGATGTTAAAAATTCATTTACCTCTTCAAATCTTTTTCTTGACTAGAATCTATAACATGCTCCAGTGGCATGCCAGAGATTCATATGAATGCTATAAATATTTGTGAAGAATTATTGGTGAAAAGTGCATTTCCAATGTCTCCATTTTCTTGCTGATTCTTACCTTCCAAATATTTCCAAAACAAAACCCCCCAATACAGGAATTCGTCCCTTGAAATCTGCTGCTGAGAATCAGCAAAAGAAATCTTTCTTTAAAGGGGCTTTTCTTGAATTCCTTACACTTCCTGATCCTTGACCTATTTGATTTTCCAAATTACACTTTAGGATTGTGGAACATTATAATTTAAATATTGGGATATTTTTTACTCAAAATGTATACCATACTCTACTGTCATTATAAATAACATCTGCAATACATATTTAGCACTTTTGGAACAGAGTCGGACAGACTAATCTTTTTAAGGAGACCAAACAGATATATAATGTTTTCAACATTATATAAATTCATTAGGTTAGCATCATGACAGGGCTATGCTGAAGAACTTTGACTCAGAATCTGCAAAGAATATAATGGTTGTCTTTTATCATAGTGGTCCCCAACCTTTTTGGCACCAGGGACGAGTTTCATGGAAGACACTTTTTCTACAGTGGGGGGTGGTGGTGGTGGTGGGGCTGGGGGAAGGGGTGGCTGCTTCACAGCTCTGCTTCCTGGGCCCTAACAGGCTGCAGGTATGGGTCCATGGCCTGGGGGTCGGGGACCACAGCTTTATAACTCTCAGGGTCATATAAAATGTTCAAATCAATATTTTATTGATCTTTCAAAGTTTTCTTCTTTTAAGTTTTTTTTTTTTTTTTAAAGTGCACATAGATCTCCACTGTCTTCTAAGATGACACCAATCTTTTTATATTTCGTCTAAACTTTCTCTGCAAAAAGTTTAGGGTAACCTTTTAATACAACTTTCTCCATTGGTAGACCAGTACTGTATTTCTCATATAGTGTTTCTTAGTAAGTATTGTATACTACCAGTTGAAATGTGAGAGGTCCTCAGAGACTGTTGAGGTGAGTTCAGGTCACTTGCTTTTCCCTGAGTGTCCCCAGACTGTCACGTTCTAGTTTGTAGTTTTCTCTTTGAAGACATGTCTATTTTGCCCTATGCCTTTTTATATTAGCAGCAGAACTTTTCATTGTCCGCATTTGTGCTTCCAGCCTTAGATTTTCCACCTCTGTTGTTCATCACTCTCTCCCTTTGTTCTGTCCAATGTTATTTCTCTTCTTAACTCTTCTCAATCTTTTTGTTTTTCCTGTAGTTTTTGGTGTTAATGCAGCCTAACATTTACAGATCCCTTTAGTCAATCTGGAACACGTCACATCTTCATCGATCTTTTAGCTGTCGGTTATTCTTGAATATTTTCCTTATTTTTCCTTTTTAGAGATTTCACAAGCCTCCAGACACTGACAGGCATAGAAAGTCTGGAGACAAAAACGTGAAATGCTAAACCCGTCATGTGTCTTGTGTTGTGAACCCTGAAGGAGTCAATCCATCAAGATGGATCCTGAGTAGCTAACTGGGCCTAAATTCAAATTAAAGCCAAGTGGCCACTTGCTGACTAGAGGTCAGACACATACTCTGAGTTCCTGGAAAACATGTATGTTTACTTAACTTTGGGACTTTCGGAGCTGCCTGTTCCTGTTTATGCTGCCCAAACCAACCGATAGGCTGTAGTCTGCATCAACCAATCAGAACTAAGCAAATTTGCATCCCTTATTTGCATAAACAGACCAGAGTGGGAACCTGGGCAGGAACTTTCTCTGTAAAAGACAACCACTCCTTTTCTTCTCTGTAACACACGCCTCTTTTGTAGGAAGGCTGCATCTCCCCAGTGTGCAAACTGTTCACTGGAATAAAGTCTCTTTCCTCTAAATTCCTTTTCAGAGACCTTTAATTTATAGTGTTTTTAAAACTTTAATTGCGAAAATGTTCGGAATTCCCAACACAGAAGACCCACGGAGAAGGGGCAAATGGGAAAGACATACATGCCCTAGGCTTCTGCTAATTGATTTGATTAGTTTTGCTTGTTAATTATATAATTTTTTTTTTTTTTTTTTACAGATTTCTTTAACTCAAATTTTATTTATTTGGATAGTCTACTCAAAACGAAGAGAAGATATACCATGTAAATGTATTATCTGTTTAGCAGAAAACCTTCCTGAAAAATTTTAGTTCCAGGTCATTTCTTGTTCATTAAATAGTTTATTCCCTTAGCAGCTGTACTTAAATGAATTCTTGCATAATTTTTCATTAAGGCTTTCAGAGAATGACAGAAATCGAAATAAATAGCAACAATGTTTTAAGCAGTACAGGATTGATATCCATTAT
>RJWJ010047578.1:0-10919 GCA_004363605.1 Indri indri | reverse complement strand
TCCTGGGTGACCTTCACAGCCACTTCACTCCCAGTGACAATATGCCCAGCCAACTTCCCTTTGGCTGCACCTGGGTGTTGGATGTTGTCACCAGGAGTCACCTCTCCTAACCTCTTCCTTCTGTATTATAGGCATTGTCAGGTGGGCTTTCCTTCAAGGTGGACAAGATGGCACCAACAGCCCCCGCCCACCCAACGGAAATAGACCTTCTCTGCCCCCAAAGTTCCAACCCTAAACCCTAACCGTTGGCACCTGATTGGTCACATGCCCAGACCTGAGCCAATCACTGTGTTTGAGGACGATGTGCTCTGCTGATTGGCCAGGTCCAGGCCATGTGACTAGCGCCTCTAAGGAAACTTGGCAGGTGCTCTCCTGTTCCCAGGTGGGAGCTGGGGTGCTGCCTGAGAGAGCAGGGTCAGTGCCGAGTTTCTGTGTCTTCCGTCCATTTCCTGATGGGCCGGCTCATGTCCTCCACGCCCACTGGCTTCTGTGTACACAGAATCTACAGCAGCATTTTTCCTCTCTTGCCGCCTCCTTTCCAGGTCCTGTTTCACCCATACCAAAAGGAGCGGGACTTCCTGTCTGAAGATAGGACGAGAGATTCCCTCCCAGCTTCAAGGCCTGCTCCTTGTCCTGCTGTCGTCGGTTACTCAGCCACAGAGGTTCACCAAGAACCTTCCGTGTGCCAGCGCCTCGCTGGGTTCTGGTCCAGGGATCAGCAGGTCTAACGATATTCCTGTCCTCCAGGAGCTGACGCCTCTCGCATTCAACTGTTCCTCTCGGAGTCAGAAGAATACAAGGAGTTCTGAACTGGCTAAGTGCCAAGAATGGGAGGCATGTCGGACGGTCAGAAGGGTGTTGCTCTGAACCCTGTTCCCAGAGCCAGAAATGCTGACCCTCTGATGGTTTGGGGGCAAGCGATGGTGGTCCTTGGCTTGTAGATGCGTCACTCCAATCCCTGCCTTCATCCTCATGTGGCATTCTTCCTGTGTGCATACCTGTGTCCAAATTTCCCCTTTGCCACAGATGATGACCGGACCCACTGTGGTAGCAAAAGAGAGAGCCAGCAAAGGGAATTGTTGCTGGCCATTTCTGTTATGAATGTACCACAGAGCTCACCAGAAGTTTCCAGGAGAAAATTCTTTAGAAAGATCGAAATTGATAAAAATGTGCCTGATGCGTCTGAACATGTTGAGAGAAGATTTAGACAACTGTCAAAGAGTTTGATGTTGAATTCATGAGAACTGTAAAGATAACTAAGCATAGGGAAAATAGGCAATAATTAACTCAATAATTCAAAGCAAAGCAAGTAAAAATAACCAAATAAATAAATAAAGCAAATAAAAATAACTATAATTTGCAACAGATTCGGCAGAAAACAATGTTTACGTAGTTGTAAATAAGTCAGTTCACACTGAATATTGATGATATAGTCTGAAAATTTGTGCCCGCCCACACCAAATTCCAATGTCGAAATCATGGTGATGATATTAAGAGGTAGGGCCTTTGAGAGATGATTCAGTCATGTGGGCTCTACCCCCAGGGATGGGATTAGCGCCCCTATAAAAAAGGCTTGAGGGAGTCTGTTTGCCCTTTCCACCATGTGAGGACACACGGAAGGCATCATCTATAAGGAATGGGTCCTCATCAGACACCAAATCTGCAGGTGCCTTGATCTTAGACTTCCCAACCTCCAGAACTGTGAACAATAAAGTTTTGTTGTTTATAAATTACCCAGTTTCAGGTATTTTGCTATAATAGCCTGAATAGACTAAGATAATTGAACTATCCCAAATTATAATTTGACTATGTTAGGAGAAAGATGGAATATAGAAAGTAGGCAAAGATGGTGAGGCAGGAAGGAACAAAGAGAGCTGAGCTGAACAACAAGAAGGGGAAACTGAGGCACAGAGCAATGAAATAATTTGCCCAACATCATGTAACTAGTGAGTGAAAGAGCTGGAATTCAAACTGAGGAAATCTGCTTCTATGTCAGCCTTCAGCTAAAGTAGCATTTCAAGAGATAGACCTATAAAATGTATTTACATATAAAAGAAGTATTAAAGGTAAGCGAATTAAGCATTCAGTATTCCATTTAATAAGTGAAAAGAAAGAATAACTCCCCAAAAGAAAAAAGATGGGAAAGGTAAAAATAAGAATAGAAATAGCTGCAGTAGAAAACACACAAACAAAAATCATCAACACTAAAAGCTGGTTTTTTGAAAAAGCTAATAAAATATGTAAACTTCTGGCTCACGCCTGTAATCCTAGCACTCTGGGAGGCCGAGACGGGTGGATCGCTCAAGGTCAGGAGTTGGAGACCAGCCTGAGCAAGAGTGAGACCCCCATCTCTACTAAAAATAGAAAGAAATTATCTGGACAACTAAAAATATACATATATAGAAAAAATTAGCCGGGCGTGGTGGCACATGCCTGTAGTCCCAGCTACTAGGGAGGCTGAGGCAGTAGGATCACTTGAGCCCAGGAGTTTGAGGTTGCTGTGAGCTAGGCTGAAGCCACGGCACTCTAGCCTGGGAAACAGAGTGAGACTCTGTCTCAAAAAAAAAAAAATGTAAACTTCTTAAAACATCAGTGGAGAGAGAAATTCACAAAGAATGAAAATATGACAGAGAGACGAGCAAAGAGGAGGGCATAATTAGAGATATGGAAGAGATTTAGAAAATTATAAATAGTATAAAGAACTTTTTGCCAATAAATTTGAAAACTTAAAGTTATTTTCTAGGAAAACAAAAATTACCAAAATTTTACATGAAATAACACTCTGTAAAGAGGCTAGTCAAATATCTCCCAACCCTCCTCTCTCCACTTACAAAGATAGGAGGTACGATTTTACAGTGTATTTTAACAAGCCTTTAAAGACATGATAATCCAAAGTTTTTAGAGTTTTAAAGAACAAGGAAAAAGAGAAGGAGGAGGAAAGCCATGCAGTTTATTTTATGAAGTTATAATTACCTTTAACCCAAAGATGGGACAAGGGCAATACAAGAAAAGATAATTAAAGATGAAAGACTTCTAAATAAAATATTAGCAAATAGGCCAATAGTCTGAGTCCTAGTGGACTCTATTTGCCATGTGGAAGTAGAAAGAGAGCAGAGGGAATTTTAAGTCAGTGAAACTTCCAGGTCCTCGCTTCCCAGTTTCCCAGTTTATGAAGGAAGAGGCATCCTCCAAAATGCAAGGATAATTTTTCTTAATGGGATCATTCTACAACCTGAGGAAGTGAGTACTCATGTCCCAGTGCCATTACCATTGATGTTCTTCGTGATCTTGAATGGATGGGATGTTCCTGAGATACTGATCACCACTATATACCCACCAGGATACCACACAGTCAAGACCACCCCAATAATCTAACGGTAGATTACATGAACCTACAAGAGTTTTGTTAGAACCATCAGCTCCAATCTCCTTCTATAGCAAACCCTCAGCTGGATTAGCTGGCACACAACAGGACTGCCTTTTGTTGCTCCTCCTTGGTTGCATGCCTTATTATTTGAATTTTTGTAATTAACAGTTAGCCAAATGGAATTGTTCACAAAAGGTACTTGCAGGATATCAATCGTCAACATCCGTGTTTGTTTTAATTAATTAATTAATTTGGAGTTCTTCATGCTGTGAAGAAAAAGGCTCTTTGTATCAGATACTTGATATGTTTTAGCTTTTCCTACTTTTCAATTTTATTTTATTTTATAGAATATATATAATCACACAACTTTGAGATTTGCCTATGGAGGGCAACAGTGAATATTCATTACTCCAAGAAGGACTTTGGATTCAGAAAGGGTTGGATTCTTCACTTCAATTGAAAATGGTCTGGAAATAAACACAGCAAGTTGTTAATAGAGGTTACCTCTGGTGTGGGACACTGGAGAGGGGCCGGGGCACTCCACTTTTTCTTTATCCACCTCTTAATTATTTTAATTTGTTATAATGAGCATGTATAACTTTTGTAACTTGAAAAGAAAAGAAGGGAAAGGAAGGGAAGGGGAAGAGGGAGAGGATCAATTCTGTGACCCGAGGCAAACAGTTCGGCCTCTGTGCCACAATTTACTCATCCATAGTGTGGAAAACTTTGAAGGATTATTATAAGGATTAAATGAGACCGTGCACATAAGGCACTTAGCACTTGGCCTGGCACAGTAAATGCGAGCTTCCTTCACTGGGCAAAGCACTTAACTTGATATCTGGCACGTGGTAAGTGTTCAAAAAATGGTAAATAGTCTTACAAAAACAAACAAAAAGTGGTAGGTTTTCTTACTAACTTTAATTTAAAACTTTATTTTGCTTATTCTTTTTTATGCCTTGTTAGCTTTCCTTTTTTTTTCTTTGAGTTTTTGCAGCTGACTTTTTGTTTTAAAGAAAAAATGAGGCCAGGCGCAGTGGCTCACGCCTGTAATCCTAGCACTCTGAGAAACCATGGCTGGAGGATCGCTTGAGGTCAGGAGTTCAAGACCAGCCTGAGCAAAATTGAGACCCCCTACTCTACTAAAAATAGAAAAACTTAGCCAGGCAACTAAAAATAGAAAAAAATTAGCCGGGTGCAGGGCACACAACTGCAGTCCCAGCTACTCAGGACGCTGAGGCAGGAGGACCCCTTGAGCCCAGGGGTTTGAGGTTGTTGTGAGCTAGGCTGACGTCACGGCACTCACTCTAGTGCGGCAACAGAGTGAGACTCTGTCTCAAAACAGAAAAAATAGGCCCAGATTGAAGAATATTCTTTGAAATAACTGGCCTGGACTCTTCAAAAATGTTAATATCTTGAAAACAAAGAAAGATTGAAAGACCATGAATGCTAATTTCCCAAAATTATAATCAAATATTCATTGATATGTCTGAAATTTTGTTAAAATAATTACTAAATACATGTAGACAATGTAGATACACTGTGATTTATTACTAAGAGAGGATAAATGGATATAACTTCCCTGAAGGGCAATTTGGCAATACCTTTCAAAAGCAAAACACATACAAAACATTTTTTAACCAAAAATTCTACTTCTAAGTAATTATCCTACAGAGATGGTTCCATATGTGTGAAATGATTTAAATATTATTCTCTATTCATTGCAGATATTCACTGTAAGGGCTAAATTTAGAAACAATGTACATAACAATCAATAATGGGATAGTTTTAAGTAAATTATGATGCACTATTACAATAGAGTAAAATTAAAACTAGAACATTGGGTAGAAATGCCTTCATTTGTGTGTGGGGGAAATGTATGTGTGTATACATGTATATTGCGTTTATTTTATATGTACCTATTTATATTTTATATGTACATATGCTTATATATTTGTACAGTTCTATATATGTTTATATATGTATGTTTTTATACATTAATATCTGTATACATTTGTAAATGCATGGAATAGCTCTGTAATAATGCCTAAGAAAGTTGAGAAAATTGTTGGCTTCAGAGAGGGACTGAGTTGCTGGAAGACAGAGGGTGAGGGAGACTGACTTACCTTGGTATGCCACTTGTGTTTTTTGTGTTTTGTGCAATATAGAGTATTCCTGTCTAAAACAAAGATTTAAAAATAAAGACAATGTAGAATGTTGGAGAGCCAATCTAAAATTAATAGAAAAGAGTGAACATTTGTTAATAACATGAGTGCAAGCAGATGGAGGAGGAATTTGTACTGAACAATTCTCCAAATATAGAAATAATCTAATTTTTTTCTCCAAAAACAGAAGAACAAGGGGACAGGAAACTGGAGAAAGTCAGACAAACATGGCATGTTCGGAAATCTGTTTCCAGCTTAAAGGTTATCTTTTTATGGCGTGAGGATTATCACATGACCTATTTCTTCTTTTCCAAAACTAAAGTAAAGCAGTTAATTTTATAATATGTTAATTATACCTCAATTTAAAAAATAAATTAATCTTTAAGAAGTTAAGGGTGATGATACATCCATACAGTGGAATATTATTCAGCAATAAAAAGAATGAAAGTATTGATACATGCAACAATTGGATGAATTACAAAGGTGTTACGCTGCTTGAAAGAAGCCAGTCTTCAAAGGTTACATACTGGAAGATTCCATTTCTGTAACATTTTTAAAGGCAAAACTATAGGGAGAAAACAGATTAGTGGTTTTCAGGGACTAGGAGTGGGTGTCTATAAAGGGATAACAGGAGGGAGTTCTGGGGGGTGACGCAATTGTTCTGTATGCTGATCATGGCGATAGTTACATGGACCTGTACATGTATTGAAATTCACAGAACTGTACTTTGAGAGAACAAAATCAAATCTATTATATAATACTTTATAAAATAAAATTTTAAAAAGTTTTAAAAACCCAAAGGAACAAAATAGAGTTCATATTTTTGGTGTTTAAGTTTTGTTTCTATACCAAGTGTCGACAAGGTTTTGCTGGTGATCTGCTTTTGTTGCCATTATTGTCCTGCTCTCTTACAGTGCAATAACCATAATCCTCTACATATTGCTTAAAGAAAGAATGAGGGAGTAATTCTGCATCATCTATACAGGGACACCATGGCTACACATGGTATGTGCCCTCCCATGTGAGAGCGTCAGCCAAGTAGACTTTGGTGGATGGTCACAACATACCCAGTAATACTCTTTCACAGTTCATTGTCACAGCACACCCTAGGTGCTAGTATGGGGATGATTCAGCAAAAGCGGAAAACCAAATATTCTAGGGCAGGGTCAAATCTGGGAAAGTAATCCCAGCATAAGTTCCTTTCCCCACAGTGGTTTAGCAACTTCGTGTCTCTCCAAGGCAGAGAGGAAACTCAAGTCAAACAGGTCTTCCTGAAGACAAGGTGTGAAATACCAGAAGTCATCATTGTTCCTGGTGATGACACAAAATAAGTAATTGTTGATATGAAATATCACACATTCTCCCACACATTACTAAGTGGCCAAAAGTTAACCCTCTTCTTGGAGATGCAGAATGGAGCAAAACACCCACCTATCATCCATTTATTTCCCCTGATAGTATTCTTGCATAGCTACTTATTCTACATATTTGTCCCAGCCTTCATCCAAAATAACCCTAGGAAAAGCCACTTTTCACAGGACAAGATGGGCTGATAGTTTGAATCATTCCCCCACTGAGAAAGAAACTGTCCTGTGGAAAATGCTGTATAAGGTACTTCCCAGTTGAAAGGGAGGGCTCTGGAGTCAGAAGTCTTGAATTTGAATCCCATTTCTGAAATGTATCAGCTGTGTGACCTTAGGGAAGTAACTGAACTTCTCTGACCTCACTTCCCTCTCTATTAATTGTAGGCACTGAAAGAAACTCGGTGAACTGGTGATAATATATGTAATGCACCCAGCACCAGGTCTGATGCTTAATACGGATTCAGGAAGTGGGAGCTATTTTCATACGATAGGTCATTAATGTCACTTTTATGTATCTGAACATGAAGAAGTGGGAGGTTCTGTGAAGGTGTTTAAATCACTTCTGGTGCCCAATTCCTTTACTTTGCCTAGGGTGACCTACAACATACCCCCGGGGAGCTCTGCCTACTTCTTTGGTAGGCAGGGGTCCCATTCCCTTAGGTCCTTTGTTAATCTGCCAATCAACTGGCAAACTATTACTGAGATGTTAATGACTTTATTTGACTTTTCCACTTAGAGACTGATGGACTAAGAAGTGCATTCCAGGCTGGGGGCAGCAGGGGTCATTCAGCAGCCTTCAGGTAACACCTCTTTCAGCACAGGTCAGCCCGGCAGCCTGGGCTGCAGCCCCTGTGTGAGTTGGCCACCTTGCACTAGAGGCTGGCTGGGTAGGTTGTTGAGGCTGCTTTTCTCATGCTCCGGGGGCCATGTACACATTTATGACATCCACCTTTCTGCTTCCCTTTCTTCCCTCTCTCTTCCTTCCCAGATCAGAGTGGAATAGAGCTTATTAAAGATTTATAGGGATTGTGCCAATAAAGAGCTTTAGGAGCTAGGCTTTGTCTGGAGAAGAATCATTAGTAATGGTTGAGTACGTGCTCTGGGTGCCTTTAGGCAGCCGCTGCTTCCACTGGTGTTTAATATTTATTGTTTCCTCGTAATCTTCGAGCTGCTGTTTTGTCGTTATTAGGAAGACTGGGGAACAAGTCCTATGCATATTTATTTTCTACCACATAATATATTTACTATGTGGCTTGAAAGTTTGAGTTTTGTGTTTCCTATATAAATTATAAATAAAAAATAAAAATCATCACTAGTGTTTTCAGTCCACACATCTCATTGTGCAATGATGCATTATGTACAATATCACAAAAACTGGAGATGTTAATCCTATGTGAATTTGACACAAAACAATGATAACACAATATTAAAAATGGGTCTATGGATAAAAAAAGAACCCATATGTCCCCAGAACTTGTGAATATGTTATGTTTCACAGCAAGGGAGAATTAAGGTTGTAGACAGAATTAAGGTTACTAATGAGCTGACTTTAAGATAAGGAGATTATCCTAGCTTATCCGGGTGGGCCCTGTGTAATCATAAGGATCCTTTAAAGTTGAAGAGGGACCCCAAAGAAGAAGGCAAAAAGAGATTTGAAGATGCCACTCCGCTGTCTTTGACGACCAAGGAAGGTGTCCCAAGCCAAGAAAAGCAGAAGTTGGAAAAGAAAAAAGGAAAAAAACAGCCTCTCCCCAAAACCCTCCAGAAGACTGTAGTCCTGCCAAGACCTTGATTTTAGCTCAGGGGAACCCAATTCAGACTTCTGACCCACAGAACTACGGGGCAGTAAGTTTGTGCTGTTTTAAGTCACTATATTTGTGCTAATTTGTTACAGCAGCAATAGGAAACTAACAGACTGCTGCTGAGGGCTTCTGTCAATAAAGGTAGTACAGATATGAAAATGTCTATAATATAATTGCAAACATGAATATCAAGTGCTCAGTGGACAAAGGAAGAACAGCTTTCTGCCTTGCAGAGTCCAGATCTGCTTGATGCTAGAGTTTACATGGGAACTGTAGTGAATCACGTTATACATTACAAGTATCTGATAGTTATAGCAACCCCATAAGGTAGTGGCAGTCTCCAGTTCATAGAGAAGGAAACAGATCCAGAGAAGTTACACAATGACCCACAGCTAGTTAACTGCGAGAACTAGGATTTGTAAAAGGCAAAAGATTTACATGCTCTGAAAAGAAACCAGATTATATAGAACTAGGATTTGTAACATGTGTTGACTATCCGCATCCAGAGTCTGTGGTTTCAGCCACTGGGCAATTTTGCCTCCCACTTCAGTGGTAGGTCAAGAGGGTGTGAGTGGGGCATTGGCAGTATCTACTGTATACTTCAAACTAACCTGTCCCAAACTGAGTTCAAGATCTTAACCTCCAACTCTGCTCTTCCTCCTGGGCTTCCTGTCTCAATAAATAGCCCCACTCTTAACCTAGTATCCAAGTCAGAAACTCGAGCCATTTCAGTGTCATGCTAGATTTCGCCCTGTCCTATGCCATCCACACCGTCATATCTGACACCAAGTCCTGTCAATCCTACCTTCTAAACTTTTCTCAATCCCCCCATCTTGTGCAGTGCACTGCCAATACACAATCTCAGGCAACACTGTCTCTCACCTGGTTGCCTACATAGCTCCCTCACTGGTCTTTCTAGCTCTGATCTCCAGATGTTGTCTCTTCCAATCCATTTGCAACAGAGCAATCAGAGTGGTCTCCAGAAACATAAATTCAATTATGTCGATTATGTCACTTCCCTGCTAAAAATCATTCAATGACTTTTCATGCAGATAGAGGCCACCACAATTTCTAACAGGTTTTTCTAGACATTCCGTGACCTTTCACTTGTTTACTGCTTTAACCTCAGGCTTCATTTCCTTCCTATTCAACTATTCCCTAGAAAACATGTCCGAGAGGGGGAGGAGAGGGTGGCAAAAAAAAATAATAATAAAGAAAGAAAAAGAAAACCTGTCTTCCTCCCTCACCTGTACACATACTTTCTACTCTCAGTCCCTCAAATATGCATGTTCCATCCAACCTCAGGGCCTTTGCTCATTCTCTCTTCCTCCAGTTAAGACTTAACTATCCCCGAGATCACAATTACAAGTCATTTCTTTCGGGAAGTCTTCCCCAATCTCCTCTGCTGTATGATTTTCTTAGCACCTGGTTTGTCCTCATCCTGGTATTTCTGACACTGAATTGAAGGCTGTTTACCCATCTACACCCACTTCCCTCTTCCCTAACTGAGAGCACTATTAGGTGAGGGTTATATCTGTCTTGATCACTGTCATATCATCAGCACACAATACCACCTGGCACATAATAGAAACAATACAAATCTGTCAAATACATAAATATTATTATTGATTGAGCCAGGGAAGAAAAGATTTCCTCATCCTACAGCAAAAGCAATAAATATGTAGATCTGGCGGGCTGTTGACTCTTTCCCAAATGCCTGAAATCCAAGCGTTTAAAACATCTTTTGTATTTGAACGAGGCATAGCAAAGAAAGGCCTGTCTTTGAAGTCGGCCCAAGAAGCCCAGGACCGGGAGAAAGTGTGGTATCAGCAGGCCTACTTCCTACCCCGCAGGAGGAATTTATCACAGCTCTGAAGAGCATCCAAGAAGATATGTTTCCCGGAAAATCAAACCAATGATATTTCCAGAGCCCCTACTTTTAATAACCCAGTACAATCAGTCTATTCATCTTTCTGGTAATAATTTTTTTTCCTCCTCAAAGCACTCAATTCATTTTCCATTGCTGACACATAATCCAGAAATAATAGAGGTTAGTCTACTATAACTCATATCCAAAAAGGGAAAGTGCCAACACCCTGAAAGAAAAGCTCTGAATTAAATATTCCCCAAAATAATTCTCCACAAATCAGGAGGATGTGGAAAGGCCTATTCAGTTGTAGATGATATTTCACTTTGTTGTTTATTAAAAATACCGCTCCCCAAC
>RJWJ010047577.1:0-10919 GCA_004363605.1 Indri indri | reverse complement strand
TTCTTTAGTTTCTCTTAACAATATTTACAATTCTTAGTGTGAGATGATGGTTTTCCTTATATTTATCTAAGTATTTTATTAATTTTAGTGCTATTGTAAATTGATTTTTAAAAAGTTTAATTTTTCAAATTATTTACTGCTAATATATTCAAATACAAAATATTTTTATATTAACCTTTTATTCTATAACCTTGTTAAATTCACTCATTAGTTCTAACAATTGTTTTGTAGACTTACGGGATTTTTTTTACATGTATATAATATATAACTATATGCCTATATATCTCAATAAATGCAAAATAGAAACTCCTAATTCTCTTTCCTACCAGGTGTCTTCTCTTTGTAAATGGAATTACCATCACTATCACGTTTGCTCCTAAATACTAGGCATCATCTTGATTACTCCTTTGTCTCATCTTCCAAAGAAATCCAGAAAATCCTCTGATTATCTCTGCCATCCTGAGTTTTCCAGTTCTGTTTATTTCTACAGCTACCGCCTTAGCCCCCAGTCGCAATCTTCTCATGTCCAATGAGATAAAATCACTGACCGAATGGTCTTCCTGTTTCCGCTTTTGCCCCTCCACACAACAGAGAGAAATCTTTTAAAAATACTACTAGGGTCATGCTTACTCACTGTCAGAAGCATCCCATTAAATTTAAATTTGAAGCCCGGTTACTTATCACTGTCTTCAATACATAAAACACTACGCTCCCTGCTTATATCTCCATACTCACATTATTTTCTCTTACGTTTATTATCGTGCAGCCGCCGTTGCCTCTTCTGTTTATTGCATATATCCAATTCTCATCATTGGGGGCTTTAAGTTATTTTCCTTTGCCTGGAATCCTCCTCACCCTTCTGGTTTCAGCTGAAAGATAAAATTCTCAGAGATGCCTTCTTTGAAACACTAGCTACGGTAGTTTTCCTCCCACAGTTATTCTCCATCTCCTTAATCAATTTGCTTATTTACTTTATTGTATTCATCACAACCTGTAAAAATATTTCTAATTTTATTTTTAACAGGTATTTCTCCTATTACTAGAATGTAAAGGATCTTTTCTTTTCCTTTTTTTTTAATTTCAGAATATTATGGGGGTACAAACATTTTGGTTATACATAATGTCTTTGCCTGGCCCAAGCCAGAGCTACAAGCCCGCCCTTCCTTCATACAATACACTCCACACCCATTAGTTGTGAGTTTACCGACTCCCACCTACTCTTCCCACCTGACCCACACCCGATGAATATTACTATTATGTGAGCACCTTAGTGTTGATCAATTAATACCAATTTGATGGTGAGTACATGTGGTGCTTGTTTTTCCATTCTTGTGATACTTCACTTGGAAGGATGGGCTTCAGCTCTATCCAGGATAATATGAGAGGTGCTAGTTTGTTTTCTGCAGTTGAGTAGTATTCTATGGTACACATATATCACATTTTATGAATCCACTCATGTACTGATGGGCACTTGGGTTGTCCACATCTTTGCAGTTGTGAATTGTGCTGCCATAAACATTCGAGGGCAGATGTCTTTATTATAGAATGTCTTTTGTTCCTTTGGGTAAATGCTTAGCAGTGGGATTGCTGGATCAAATGGTATTTCTATTTTTAGCTCTTTGGATTATCTCCAAATTGCTTTCCACAGGGGTTGTACTAATTTGCAGTCCCACCAGCAGTCCTATCTCTCCATATCCATGCCAATATTTGTTGTTTTGGGACTTTTGGATAAAGTCCATTCTCACTGGAGTTAGGTGATATCTCATTGTGGTTTTGATTTGCATTTCTCTAATGATTAGAGATGTTGAGTGCTTTTTTATATGTTCACTAGCCTTTATTCTGTCTTCTTTTGAAAAGTTTCAGTTCATGTCCTTTGCCCACTTTTTGATGAGGTTGTTTAATTTTTTTCACGTTAATTTTCTTAAGTTCTATATAGATTCTTATTATCAGCCCTTTATCGGATGTGTAGCATGCAAGTATTTTCTCCCATTCTGTAGGTTGTCTCTTCACACTAGTGATAGTTTCCTTGGCTGTGCAGAAGCTTTTTAATTTGATCAGGTCCCAGTTATTTATTTTTGTTGCTACTGTGATTGCTTTCAGGGTCGTCTTCATAAATTCTTTGCCTAGGCTTATGTTTCAATTTATTGTTATATTCATAGTACTTCAAATAATACCCACACACAGTAAGAATTCAACATGGGTATTGAATGAATAAATGAGTGAATAAATATTCCTAAAAGTCTAAGTTTGTGTTAAATTCTTAAGGGGACTTTTACTTAATTTACGAACTACTGCTTTTAAAGTACAAAACCCACAGATTTATTTTGTCCCAAAGCATGAAAAACACAGTAGCATTAATCAAAGGAGGGTTTAAGGTAGGAAAGTAGGCATATAGATAAAATAGACCTCTCTATATCAATTGATTACTATGAATTGACGGAATCTCAGATTACATGTATTTGGAGAGCACCACTGGTAACTTCTCAGGTTTTTCCCTAAGACGTATAATTTATTTGTATCTTCAATTGCTTTAGCACTGTGCTAGTATAATATTTATGGGGTTAAGATGTTGCCAACCACAGTATTTGAGATGAAAACCAATAGTTTCATGTTTAAAATATTATAATAATTAGTAATTCTTCTCTGCTAATTTTATATTGTTTCTTGCATTCACTTTAGTTATCCAGCTTTCACTGCTTATTTCTTACATCATCTCATCCTTGAATTTTTTGAATTGATAGATACATTATTTATGTGGCTGAAATCATTTTCCTTCTTACTTACTTTCAAGATATATTAAAGGAAAGCTTAGCCACTCTATTTTATAATATAAAGTTACAAAATATCTTCTTTTTTTGTCAAATTTTCAGACACCACAAACGCATTAAATGTTTTCAAATAGATTTTAATAATGTCTGAACAAAAGCATGGTCTTCCCAAAAGCTATGGTGGTGTTTTCTTCATATCTTTAAATCACAGGTGAAAATATGTTCAACACAAATCACCACACAATTAAAATAATAAGTAGGCTGATACTGTATTTCCCCTACTAAATGCCGTCTATTTATTCTTTTAATATCCAGTGTACTGTGTATCTCTCCTATAGTGTTTTCTTTGCAACTGTCATTTATTGAGTGCTTCCTCTGCTACTATGATATTTAATATACATGTTTTCTGGCTCCTCTTCCCACACCGGTTATATTGTAAGCCTCTTGAGTATTGCATCAAGAATCCTTATTTCAAATGTCCCAGGGTACCTGGAACACAATAGCTACATGTTGAATTTAGCTATTAAACTCTAATGCATTTTCATAACAACAAATTATATCTATAAATTGAGAAAATTCCAATATAAGACAGAAATATTCATATTTATTAATCAAAAATTATATGCTATAGAGTTGCAAGGATTTTGTCTTTTTTAGCTTCAAGGTATTCTACAAAGCTTTTGTTAATATGGGACTACATTTCTGTTCACTTCTTTCAGTATAACAATGTTATAGGCTAAATTGTATTACCCTAAACATTCATATTTGAAGTACCTTAGAGCATGACTGTATTTGAAGGCAGGATCTTTACAGAAGTAATTAAATTAAAATGTGGTTATGAGAGTGGGCCTAATCTGCTATGATTATGTCCTTATAAGAGGAGGAGAGTAGGCCAAATGGAGAGAGAGCAGTGGTGCATGCTCACAGAGGAGAGACCGTGTGAGAACACAGCGAGAAGATGGCCACTGTTAAGTCAAGGAGAGAGGCCTCAGAACTCTTCTTATACTTTGATCTTAGATTTCTAGCCTCCAGAACTGTTAGAAATAAATTTCTGTTTTTTATGGCATCCAGTGTGTGCTATTTTCTCACAGTAGACCTAGCACACTAGTATAGGCAGAGTATTGTTTCTTTCATGAAGTCCCATTGATGCTTTAAAGGTAGGAACACCTCCTTTTCATAGGGAATGAGGAAGTTTAGTGCAGCATTTAAAGGTATGGCTTTGACCTTCCATAGAAGTCGCAAATTGTCAAAGGGTTTCAGCCCTACCTCTTACCTGACAGCTGTCATTTATCTGTTATTATAATATTTAATGCATATGCTTATGTATGTCCATGGACAGTTCCTTAACTTTATTTGATTTCTTCATACGTAGAATATTTTTGGCTTGTGAAAATTACTTAAGACAATATATATAAGGCCCTTAGCATCAGCCAGACATATATTAAGCAATTAGCATATTTCGGTTCAAAAATAGATGTTTAAATTTTACATAAGATTTATAAGAAAATAATTGCCTCTAAGCTATATAGATTTTCTATTGCATTAACAGAAACATTTTATTTATTAAAAGCAATATGTAATTCTAAAAAGTTTAAAGATGGAATAAATTTAACAAACTATACTCCACCACACAAGAAAATTTCTGTCTCGATGTTGGATAGAAAGAGAAAACATCTTTAGTAATTTATAGACATAAAATCATGTGTTAATAAGATTTAAAAATAGAAGAAAGGAATATGAGACAATCAAAATGACTAAATGTTTTGAAAAAGAACCAAATAAGATTTCTAAAAATAAAAATAAAATAATTGAAATGACCCAATATATGGAATTATCAATATTTTAGATGCAGCTGAAGAGACAATTAATATACTGTTATAAGTGTATTCAATCAGATTACATAACAGAAAAACAAGAAAATAGAAAGCATAAAACATTACAGAACATAAAAAAGAGAATGAGAAAATCTAATATTATTCAATCACCTCAATAAAAAATGAGAAAAATGGAGAGATCCATAGTTGAATAAATGAATAAATTTACTATGCATTTTTACAAAAGAACAAACATTAGATTCAGGAAACCAAATGACTCTCAGTAAGATGTATATTTTAAAAATCCCCATATGTTCGCATTGTACTAAAACTACCCAACTCCAAAGACAAAGTTCAAATGCCCTATGAAAGAGAGAGAAAAAAAAAGGATTGCTATTAACAAATAATAATTAGATTGCTAGCTGACTTCTCAACATCAACAACGGAAGCCCAAACATGGACTAACGTTTTCAAATGTTAAAAGAAAAAAATTAATTTAAAGTGACATACCAAGACTAATTTTCATAAAAATATTCAGATAAATAAAAGCAGTATTTCTTATCAAAAGACTTTCACCATTCCCAAATCACTGTTTCTGCTGAGTTACAGTAATCCTAGATGGAAGCTTTGAGGTAAAAAATGATACAAAAAGGAAATAAAGTAATAAAATTATAAATAATTCTAAATAAATATTGATAAATAAAAAAGTAATAAAATGACTGTGGGCTTAAAAGTATAGAATTAAATTTTAAAGAATAGCAAATAATTTGGGAGGAGGTAATTCAAGTTCCTGTGTTGGTCTGGGGAAGGGAGAGGGTAGACAATGATAGGTGTCTACCTATGAAATCCAAGACCCACAACTTATGTAACCTTGAAAATTGTGCCTAATTTTTAGTGACTCGGTTTCCTCATTTGCAAAGTGGGAAGAATAGCAATATCCACTTCATAGAGTTTCTGAGAGAATTGCATGTGGTAATATATGTAAAGTACTCAGAACAATATCCGGGCCATAGTGGTCCTTTATGTTTTATTGCCTATCATTATTTTCATTAATGTTAAAGTGTATAGATCAATTGAAGAAAAAAAACAGAATGTGTAACATAAAAGATATGGGAGTGGAGGAGGTATGGAAAGAAAAAAAATCTAAGAACACAAAAGAAAACAAGAGAGGAGAGAAAAGATAAGTAATTTCCAACTACATGCTATCTGTATGTGAGAGCTAAATATTAAAAACAATTGCTCCCTTGGAGATAGAGGGTAGAATGATGGTTATAAGAGGCTGGAAGGGCAGCAGGGAGTGAGGGATAAAGTGGAGATGGTTAATGGGTGCAAAAATATAGTTAGATAATTAGACAGAATGAACAATATAGCACAACAAAGGGACTATAATCAAAAATAAGTTAGAGTATACTTTAAAATAACTAAAAGAGTGGAATTGGAATGTTCCCAACACAAAGAAATGAAAAATGCCTGAGGTGATGGATTCCCCAATTATCCTGATTTAATTAATTCACATTGTATGCCTATATCAAAGCATCACCTGTACCCTATAAAAATATATTAATATGATTATTATGTACAGATAACTAAAAATAGACAATAAAAAGAGACTGTAAAACAAATAAACAAGAGACATATGAAAGCATGAAAATACAAAATGTTTGAAAAAGAAAACCTAAAAGAAGTAGTAATGAGAGAAAATTATACAACACTGTTAATATCAGATAAAGTATACTTTAAGACGAAAGCCAGTTTAAAATACAACGAATATGTAACAATTTCAAATATATGTGTCTAACACCTTAGCTTCAAAATACATTAAGCAAAAATGTATAAATAACTGCAAGGACAGATAGGCAAGTATATCACCAAAATAGTGTTTTTTAATATGTCTGCCTTTCACAGTAATTGATCCTACTGACAAAAATCAGTAAGAATGTGGATATTTGTCCAACACAATAACAAGCTTGATTTAATGGGCATATAGGTCAACAATCGTATCATTTGCACATACTTACAGTTTGTTTAATTTCTTTCTGTTTCTCATATATTTTATTTCTTTTTTCTTATCTTATTCTTTTTTCTTGTACTGGCAGATATGCGTATCTAAGATATGCAGAAAAAATGTTAGAATCAATGATAGTAGATACCTTTATTAGTCAGGAATAAGTGTGGGAAATAGGAAATTCTCCAAGTACTGTAAGAAGAAAGGAATTTGATTAAAGGAGATAACTGGTCATAAAATTACTAGGAGTGCAGAACTAAGTTGTAGGCTAAGCTTTCAAGAATGTCACTCAGGAAAAGGCAAAAATCCCTCAACATAGTAATATTGTTTCTAAGATCATAACTGATCAAGAAGATACCACTGGGTTCAATGTTACTTTCTCTACTTGCTAAAGACACACTGGAAAAGAAGCCTGGGTTTCCAAAGCTGAGATACAGGGGTAAATACTCCGAAGTAAGAAACTTCCACTCTCGTGGATACCACCACTCTCATAACTGTGACTGTCTCTTGACACTTTGGAATGCTGCTGCAAAATGTTTTTCCTCTTTCATGACAATATTTGCTGGCAGAGTAGCTAAAAAAAGGCAGAAATACGCTCTCTAACTCATTTGTATCTTCTCTATTTTGTGCTAGTGTGCCTGATTGGAAGATTCTATTTTGCATTCAGATAACTGCAGTGTGAAAAATGTGATTTTATGACCCAGCATATATAGCTAGCAAAAGAGTGAAGGACAATTGTATGAGCTATAGCGTTCTAAACAATATCTTTGTTTTGTTTTTCATCTTAATGAAATGCCTCTAAATTATCATCATTCACTGTGTTGTTTACTATGCTTTTTCTGCATATACTTTATTAGGTTAATTATTAACTAAGTTAATAATGGAGAGAATTTATAGTTATAAAATCCGACAGAAGCCTTTTTTTTTTTTTTTTAACCCAGGGCCAGGTTTTTCATGTAGTCTTTAAATTAACCTTTTGTTTTCTGCTGGACTTTCTCTGTATCTGTAGATTTTTAGACTTGGGCATCTTTGGGTTCCTATCTAGAAAATATTTCTCCCACTGCATTCTCCCACGTGTATTGTCTAGTTTGTTATTTCTGCTATTCTAGTTCTTTTATCACTATTACATTTCCGTCTTCCAGAAATGTATTAAATTAACTCACTTACTATAGGTAATCCTTCCCACTGATTTCATTGTGATAGCTTCATTTCTTTTATTCCATTAACGCTATTTTAATTGGATCTCTGGTGGGAGTGCAAATAAAAAGACATGAAAAGTCTACTGAATTTTTCAAAGCTTCCAAATGTTTATTTACTTTCCTATCTCCTTTATTAATATCTGATACAGATAGTTAAAATCTTTCATCATGATGTAAACTTTTCATTTTCTTCTTGTGATTCTGTCTTTTCTCCATATGTTTTGAAACTTTGTTGTTAGGTGCATTTAAATTTATAATCTTGCTGGCAAATTGAATCTTTTCTTAATATCTGATGACTCTGTATATTGGTATTTGCTTTAAAGTGTATTTTGTCTGATATTAATTTAGACACATCCAATATATTTATTTTGCTTGAATTTACCTGATGTGTTTTTTCTTGTCTTAGACTTCTGTTGTCTATAAATTTTTTAAAAATATAGTCTCACAATTTATATTGCTCTACATGGATTATATGATTTGTTTGTACTTTCTATTAACATCTGTCCACTTAAGAATATTTTTTCTTTTTCCTTTCCTTTTTTTAATCATTATAATTTTTCTACCTACTGGTTTAGAATTTATATCAAATGTATATTTTAGTAGTTTTTCTATAATTTGTAACATTCATGTATTCATTTTAATAAATTCTAAAGCTAATTTCTTATTAAACAATGCAAGGAGAGAAAAATTATATCCAATTCCCCACTACAATAATTATTCGCACATGGCACTTTTTAACTTTTAGGTCATGATTTGTTTCTACCTTAATTAATTTTGTAAACTGGATACTATTATTATTTAATATAATTCATTTTTGCTTTTAGTGTTACTGACATAGTATCATTTTAACTGCTCACTATTTCTTCTTGTATCTTTTTTTATAGGTTCATATCACATAGAATTCTATGTTAATTTCTTGAGACTTGGTTTTAAAATACATTCATCTAGAATTTTTTTTTTTTTTATTTTTCCCAGGACTCTGGGGGTAGTACCAACTTGGAAATACTTTAAAAATTTTTCAGCTTGAGGGTTTTGAAGCAGAGGTGGTGGTAAATCTGTCCCAAGAATCAAATAAAAGTGGGCTTGCTGTTAAGAATTCTCAAAGGAATTTTTGGCAACATAGATGAACCTGGAAGACATTATGTTAGGTGAAATAGGCTAGGCACAGAAAGACAAAAACACTATATGATGTCATTCACACATGGAATCTAAGAAAGTTAATCTCATAGAAGTAGAGAGTAGAATAGCGGTTATCAGAGGCTGGGGAGGATAAGGAGTGTGTGTGTAGGGGGAGAGGTTGGTCAATGGGTACAAAGTTACAGTTAGGAAGAATAAGTTCTAGTGTTCTATGTAGTAGGGTGACTATCGCTAATAATAATGTATTGTGTATTTCAAGATAGCTAGAAGACAAGACTTTGAATGCTATCACCATAAAGATATGATAAATGCTTAAAGAGATGGATATGCTAATTATCCAGATTTGATCATTATACAATGTATACATGCATTGAAACATCACACTGTATCCCATAAATATGTACAATTATGTGTCAATTATAAATTAAAAATACATAAAAAAATCTCATAGGAGACTTGTTTTTTGTTCAGCTCCACTTGGACAAATAGAGATAAACATCTCTGCTAATTCCCTCCAGTCAGGTTTTAATGTATTTTGAATTATGATTATTCAGGGGTCCTGTTTTTCTCTGAATTTCTCTTAACTAAGATGCCATTCTGATAGTACCCTAGTCATTGTGTCCTCTCTTCAGTGCAGTTGACTGGTTATAATAGAGGTTTTAGGCTGTAAGTGACGGACAATTGATTCCAAGTTAATGCAAGCTCCGGTACTCACAGAATCCTTTCCTACTTTGTGAATAGGATTTTTGTTGTTTCTACATTTTTCAATTAACTTTAGATGTACTATTGTGGGAGGCGATTCAATTAATGTTTAGTCTGCCACATTGCTAAAAATGGAAGCCTTTATGTTTTTCTATGGTTATTTTTTAAATTGTTGAGTATAATCTATATGTAGTGGTATTTAAGGATAGCCAACAGAAACAGTAATAGTTAGATAAAAACATTTATATGAAGGCACCTAATATCTGACTTTGGATGTGCCATCATATAAATGTAAATTATGTAATTTTATATGACAACCAAAAAAAATCACAACAATATAAATCAGGCTAGTGTGTTTTAAAGATGGAGAAAACCATTATCAAGTTTCTTCACAATGACAATGGCCATTATGTGCTATACTCAACTTTATTTTCAAAGTGAATTAAAAAAATTCAGAAATGTTCCTGGCATAGTGTGTAATCCTAATAACTAACATAATCAGTGTTACCAATGCCACAGCAGAAGACCACCATATATAACTTTACTCCTTAAATATTGTATAAGATTAATAATATCTGCATGGCAGAATTAAAAATGCCACTTAATTCTTACCAAAATTTCTTAGGATACGTCTAGGTCTGGTTTATTTATTTTTCTAGGAAATTATGAAGTATAATAGAAACAATAGTTATATATGCTTAATGAAAACTTCTATGAGCTAGGATTAGATGTGTTCACCATGACACAGGCACATCAATCATGAAAAGGGCCAGGGCCGGGTCCAGTGGCTCACGCCTGTAACCCTCTCTCTCTGGGAAGCCAAGGCAGGAGGATCACTAGAAGTTTGAGACCAGCCTGAGCAAGAGCAAGACCCTGTCTCTACTAAAAATAGAAAAAAATTAGCTGGGCTTAGTGGCACGCATCTGTAGTCCCAGCTACTCGGGAGGCTGGGGCAAGAGGATCACTTGAGCCCAGAGATTTGAGGTTGCAGTGAACTATGACATTGATGATGCCACTATACTCTAGCCAGGGCAACAGAGCAAGACACTGGCTAAAAAAATAAAAAGAAAAGGCCCAGAACCGTTTCATTTTAAAGCCAATAATCATATGCATTACACTCAGCTTAAGCCTGTGCAATTACCATAGTCACATTTTTAGCACCTCTGTTGAAGACCATTTAGGATGTGCTTATTCTTACTGCTGTCTCCTTCACACTCTCTTTTGGTAATCACTTCTAGCACTGTAGCATGCAACAGCCCACAAAGCTGTTTCTCTCATGTTATCCCATTAGTCT
>RJWJ010047576.1:0-10920 GCA_004363605.1 Indri indri | reverse complement strand
GAACCCAGATCTGCTCACCAAGCTGCCTGACTTCTGGCTACCAGGACACAGACTGGCTGCCTCAATGTCTCAGGGAACGTCCTGTCATAGGACACATGAAGGAATCCTAGGCAGCAATGGCAGGCCAGAAAAGGATTTGGCCAGTCGGGGCATGCTGTGACTTTCCAGCTTGGTGTTTGCCAGGCTCACCTGCAAGGTATGTACGTGTGTTACGCACATTCTATGGCATTCAGAAGAGAGAGGGAAGGGCCGGACCAAGGTTCCAGAGCTGGGAGGTGGGGACAGTGGTCCAGATTTAGACTCAAGTGTCACATTCCTTTTTCCCACAACAGAAGGAAAGGAGAAAGGGTGGAAATAGAGTTGTTAAAAACACAGGCTTAAAAAAATCCCACTTCTAGCCAAGATGCAGTAATAGGGACTGGATACGCCCTCTCAACCGAAACAACTGAAAACTTAGACATAATATATGAAAATGGTTTTCAAGACATTGGACGTCAGACAGTGAAGGACAATGACCCTTGAGAGATGGAAACTAAGCCAAGTGAGCCGTACATCTGCTCCAGTTTACTGCCTTTGGAAGGTTTCCAGGCCAGGGAGCAGGGAACTCAGGCAGAGCTCAGTGGACTCCCTGACTTGGAGAAAAGGAACTGAGAGTTTGGGGAGCTCAAGGCAGCCAGATGCTGCAGGTCAGAGGATGGAGAGAAGACAGCCACACAGAGAAAGAGCCCTGGGGTCTGCAGAGGGCCACTCACACATTTAACAGAGAACTGGTGAGTGCATGCATGTGCTGGAACTACCCGAGACGGGGAAAGAATCCCCCAAACAGTTTACAGGGAACAGTGCCTGGCACCCACACAGGGCCGGCAATCATGCCTGTTTCCACCAGCCATTTTGAAAATCTCATAATTCATGGGGCATTGAGTTGAATATTCAGAACAGCCTTGCCGCAGTAGTGGGGAATAATTAGATTAAACATGGTTCAGTCCTGCTTAACAAATATTAAAAGCAATATTCCACCCCCTCCCCGCCCCGCAAATCAAATGGTTCCCAAATAACTACATCCCAGAACAAAGCTCAAGAATGTTTATAGGAACACAAAGATATCTAGCATCCAGCAAGGTAAAATTCATAATGTTTGGCATCTAGTGAAGAATTATTACGCATGTAAAGCAGCAAGAAAATATAAACCATATGAGTAGAAAAGGCAATCAATCAAGACCAACCCAGGACAGACGTGGATTTAGAATTAGTAGATGAAGACATTAAAACAGTTGTTACAACTATTCTCCATATGTTCAAAAAGCTAGAGGAAACACTGAACATATTAAAGAGAGAATGGAAGAGAAATATTTTTTTAAGAGACCCAAATTAGCTTCTAGAGATGAAAACTACAATGTCCAAGGTTAAAAATACCTTGGACGGGATGGGATTATCAGCAGATTAGATATTGCAGAAGAAAACGTGGTGAACTCGATGACACGACAATACTAACCATCTAAATGAAACACAAACAGAAAAGACAAAATGAACAGAGCATCAGCGAACTGTGAAACAACTTCAAGCCTCCTAATGTATATATAAATGGAGTCTCAAAAGGAGAGGAGAGAGAAGGGGGAACAGAAAAAAATGTAAAAAAATAATAGCAGAAAAATTTCCAAATGTGATGCAAAGTATAAACTCATGAATGAAAAATACTCTCCAAACTCCAAGCACAAGAAGCTTGAAGAAACGACACTAAGGTACATCATAACCAAATTGCTCAAAACCAGTGACAAAGAGAAAACCTTAAGAGCAGCCAGAGGGCAAAAAGACACATTATGTTCAGAGAACAAAATAAGCATGGCAGTAGATTTCTCACTGGAAGCCAGAAGATACCTTTAAACAAACTGTCAACTTAGAATTCTATGCCCAGTAAAATATACTGTTCAGAAATGAAAGCAAAAGAAAAAAAGCCTTTTTTCCCCCCAAACATACAAAAGATGAAAGAATGCATCACTGGCACTTCTGCATTACTAGAAATGTTGAAGTCTTTCGGGCAGAAGGCAAACTATACCATACAGAAATACGGATCTACACAATGGAATGAAGGGCACTGGAAATAATTACTGCACGAGACAATACAAGAGATTTGTTTCTTGCATTTAAATCATTTACAAGAAAACTGACTTTAAACAAAAATAATAACAATGTAGCATGAGGTCTACAACATATGTACAGGTAAAATATGTAACAACAATAGCACAAAAACTGAGAGGGGAGAAATAGAAGTATACTGTTGTAAAGTTCTTACCATATGTGCAATGGTATAATATCACTAGCAGATAGGCTGTGATAAGTTAAAGATCTTTCCTATAAATACTAAAGCAGTCACTAAAACAACAAGAGAGTTGTGTTTAATAAGCCAACACAGGAGATAACATGGAAAAATAAAAATTTCTCAACTAACCCAAAAAAATGGCAGAAAAGGAAGAAAAAGAGAACAAAGAACAGGTAGGAAAAATGGAAAACAAATATAAAAGACAGTAGATTTAAACTCAACCACATCAATAATCACATTAAATGTAAATGGCTTAAACACTCCAATTAAAAAGCAGAGATTGTCAGATTGGATTTTAAAATAGGCTCTTGGAAACTTGTGTCCCCATAATAACCTGCAAAACAGATGTTTATAGCAGCTTTATTCATAAATGTCAAAACTTGGAAGCAACCATGATGTCCTTCAGTAAGTGAACGGATTAATCAACTGTGGGACATCTAGACAATGGAATATTATTCAGCACTAAAAAGAAATGAGCCATCAAACCCTGAAAAAACTTGGAGGAAACTTAAGTGCATATTACTAAGTGAAAGAGGCCAATCTGAAAAAGCTACATATTGTATGACACTAATTATATGACACTCTGGAAGAGGCAAAACTATGGAGACGGTAAGAAGATCGGTGGTTGCCAGGGGTTGAGGGGAGGAAAAGATAAACAGATGGTGCACAGGGGATTTTTAGGGCAGTGACAATACTCTATGTGATAGCGTAATGGTGGATACATGTTGGTGGATACATGTCATTATACATTTGTCTAAGCCCACAGAATATACAATGCTCACAGTGAACCCTAATGTCAACTATGGACTTTGGGTGACAATGATATGTCCATGTAGGTTCATCATTTATAGCGAATGTGCCACTCTGGTGGGGATGTTGACCATGGGAGAGCCGTGTATGTGTGGGGATAGAGAGTCTAAGGGAAATCTTTGTGTCTTCCTCTCAATTTTTCTGTGAACCTAAAAATTCTCTCAAAGAATAAAAACAAAACCAAAAAGTCTTTAAAAAATAGCCTCAAGTGGCACAGAGACCTGTGCAAGGGACTTTGCCAGTCTAAGCCTCAGTTTCCTCACCTGTAAAATGGATCTGAAAGTGCCTATTCCATGGGGCCATTGCAAGGATTGGGTGTGATTCTGTGTATTATTAAATACAGGGCTTGCCTGGTACCCCAAACGCATTTGTTAAATGGCAGCTGTGATGGGAAGGTACAGGGACATCTTGTGTGGCCAGAAGGGGGAGGGAGTGAACAGAGATGGGCCTCCACCACTTCAGCATAGAAGGGGCAGGGGTCCAGGCCCCAGAAGAGGACAGGGTGCAGAGCAGGGCCTCATAAGCACTCGAGCATTTAATTGGAGACTTACAATCCACCTCCAGATGCCCCAGTTCTCTTAGCTCTGTGAGATTCCATTGTTTCAAGTCTGGCATCTTAAAACACTATCTAGAAATGTGGTCTACAAAAATCACCAGGATTTTTACTTCTTCCTTAACTGCTCGTTACACCCCTGCAAAAATGTAGCCTTATACCCTCTCCTGAAGCAAATCTAATTAGAATGATAAAATATTTAAATATCTGCAGTGGGAATTGGAAGCACAATGACACAGGCTCTTTGGTTAAAAACATTTGAGATAATAGACAATTTGTATTTTAATGATGATTTTTGCTTTAAGAAATAGGAGCAGCCACTGCCTGAGGAAAACATTCTCTAAGCAGTAGATTGCCAGACTCCCTGGAATTCTGTTTTTCTGGGTAGCGCTGTGTTCTCTGGGGACTGAAAACTTCTGCTAGTTTCTTATAGCTCTGTCACAATGATCCCACAGGCCCTTGAGGGCGGCTAAGGCTGTTTCAAGAGATAACAGAATCGCATCTCCAGTACAACCAGATGTCTTTTGTGATATTTTCCCCTCCATGAAAAATTACTAAAAATGCAAATTAGAGGCCCAGCGCGGTGGCTCATGCCTGTAATCCTAGCACTCTGGGAGGTCGAGGTGGGAGAATCATTTGAGGTCAGCAGTTAGAGACCAGCCTGAGCAAAAGCAAGACACCATCTCTACAAAAAATGGAAAAATTAGCCGGGCACGGTGGCATAGGCCTGTAGTCCCAGCTACTCGGGAGGCTGAGGCAGGAGAATTGCTTGAGCCCAGGAATTTGAGGTTGCTGTGAGTTACGATGATGCCACTGCACTGTAGCTGGGGTGACAGAGCTAGGCTGTCTCAAAAAAAAAGTGCAAATTAACTGTGAATCTCTCAGGTCTGGAGCGGGGAGACGGGAAGGGCTGGCAGGGGATTTACTGATGTCTCAGCTATGAGCACACTCACACATAGCACCTTCCAGAAGGACAGGCCCAGTGTTAACACGGCGTTCCAGGTGTGACTGTGTCCTCCTACCTAGCAAGGCCAAGGTTCTGAGAGGTGGGCTGAGGGGAGAACTGGGGGTATTCCCAGCTCTTCAAACACAGAAACACTTCTCAGATCTATCTGATATGATGTTGAACCAAAAGAACTGTCATTTGTAGGTCAAAATTGGTCAAATATCAGCAATTTCATATGGTTCAGCCTAATGAAGTCATGGCCTACCTCCTTCTCTCCTGGGCTTGGCAGTCAGTATACCAGGTTTTACCAACCTCTACACACACCTGTCCAGTCTAGAGATAACACATCAGCAGCCCCAGCATGAATCCAGCCCACACACCTGTTCTGATTGGTACAGGTAGTAGCCAGACTCCAAACCCAGCCACTATCCGTTCCAGCCCTCCCTCCTGGACGTGCACGCTGCCCCCAACACCAAGAGCTGGAATCTGACTCCCCTCCCTTTTAAGTCTGGGCTGGCCTTAGGAGTTTCTTGACTGAGAGAACGTAATGTTAGTGACATTCTGGGACATCCAGGGCTAGGTCCTAAGAAGCCTGCAGCTTGCATCTGGGACCGTTGGCTCTGGGGGAAGCTAGTGCCATACAAGAGTGCAATGACCCTGAGACCTCCATACTGGGAGGAAGTGCAAGACGCATGAAGAAACCCTTGCAGGGTGAAATTCCAGGTGGAGAGTGTGAGGAAGCCTCACGCTGGAAGCCTAAACTCCAGCCCTGGCTGTTCCAGCAGATGCAACTGGAGCGAAAACAAACCATCTTGCTGAGTCCTTCGTGAATTCTGGTGCCACGAAATCATGAGCAAAATCAATTATTGCTTTAAGCCACTAAGTAACCGAAATAATAAGCAGTAAGTAACTGCAACAGTCCACATCATGGTTCGATGGTTTGTTAAAAATTTCTAATTAGTTGCCAACATTAAAAAATCCAGACTGCATGTGAAAATCAGAATCTCAGCTTTCTTTAAAACCCAGAAGCACCTGCAGCCCTAGGCATGCGTGTCTGCAGGGCACAAGTAAGGGGCTGGAGTTCGGGGGCCCCCTCCATGCCAGGCCCAGCTCTCCAGGGCACCCCAGCCCCCACCACACCCTGCTCCACTCCTTGAGGTCACCTAGCTGGCCTCAGGCTCCCTGGCCTCACCCCCCACTCCCTCACCACCTGCCTCCTCTGCTCTGGCCAAATGGCTACTTGCAACTCCCACCCCCAACAGGAGACACTGTTTCAAGCTCCCTTGCCTTTGTGCAGGCAGTTCCCTCTGCCTGGAAGGCCCTTACTCTTACGTCTGCATAACAGCTATGCCCCCTTCAAACTCAGCTCAAGTCAAACCTCCAGAAGCCTTCCCTGACCTCTGGGCTCCTGGGCCCTGTGTTTACCCCATCCTCTCATGTGTCCCCCGCAGGGACTATGGCACACCCCTTTTCCCCAGCACTCCACATAGGGAGGCCTGGCATACAGGAAACGTTTGCTGAATGTCTAAATAAACAGTTCCATGACGAAGGTGGTTTTGTCCCCATTCCACAGGGGATGAAACTGAGGTTTACACAAGTGATCTGATCACTGCCTCTCCAAGACCAGCGGCCACTAACACAAGGGCTGAGATCCTTATCCTTTATGGGTCTTCAGACCCTGTTACAGGTTGAATTGTGTCTCCTCGAAAGATATGATGAAATTCTAACCCTTGGTACCTTTAAATGTGTCCTTATTTGGAAATAAAGTCTCTGAATATGTGATCAAGTTAAGACGAGGTCTAGGGGAGGGGAGTCGGACTACAGCTCTTGATGGCGGGGGAGGGCAGCATGTGAGCGCAAGAGGAAGGGAAGGAACAGATGGTGGCTGTCTTTGGACACAGGCTACCCCAACGGTGACGCAAGGATTTTGGGCTCAGTTTTAAGCCGGTGATCCTCCCCGTCTCCCCAGCCTCCTGGGGGTCTGGGTGGCCTCGCCCTCCTGGCCACTTCTGGCCATAGAGAAACAATGGCCCCTTTCACTGTTCACAGCCTCGAGGGTCTCCCCCTAGGGGGCCGGGGGCTGTGTGGAGTGGGGCTGGGGTGCTTCCCGGGTCGGGGAGAGGGCAGCTGGGAACCTCCAGGCCCTGGGGTGAGGTGGGGTCCACCAGCTGCATCTTCAGAGCATCAGCGCCCGCACCCTGTCCCACGCCTTGCAACCAGGCTCGTACAGCGCCCAGGAGGGCACCTCTGCACAGGAGGACCTGCCAATAACTGGTGTCCATTGTATACATCCATAAAGGGTGTCTTTTTAACGCGTAGCTTCTGAGAGGAAATCTTTCTAGCATGGTTTACGCACTCTGTGGGTCTTAAGCCCCAAACAGGAATCACATTCAATGACATGGGGAGGGAGAGGCAGCTTGGGCTTTGGAATCACGTGGATCTGGTTTCAATCACTCAATCAGTTAATCACACCGACGTGCACTCCCCGCCCCGCCCAGCCCTCCAGCTTCTATCTTCTACAGGGGCCAGGCCTTCCCAAGGCACTGTTTCAACTAGTAATATATGTGCCATTCCCCTGCTCAATAACCTGCAATAGCTCCCACTGCCTACTGATTACATGGGAACTTCTCACCCCAACAGTCAGCACCTTCTCTAACCTGGCCCTTGGCTCTCCATCTCAGCCCTCCTGTGCCCCCGACCCTCCAGCTCTCTGAAGGGCTCTGGGCTGCCCTACCTCCATGCGGCTCCACCTAGAATAGCCTTTTTCCCAGGCCCACCAGGGGGAATCTGCTGTAGTTCCAATCCTCCTAGAGCCCTCATTCCCCATCCTGACGATGACAGGTGTTAGTGGGGAGGGCATTTGACACCTCGCATCCACTGTCTTTTCCCATTAATGTCTTTTTATGAACATACATCTCGTCTCTTCCTCATCCAATCACCCAACAAATAGTTGTTTAGGACCTACTATGTGCCAGGTACCTTGTCCAGCCCAGCACTTGAGCCATCCCCCTCACTGGCCTTGGCCTGGGCCATCATTTCCCCAATTCTCTAAAGCACCCAGAGAGAAAATCTACATCCCACTCAACTTTGTCCCCCCGCATCCTTGTCCCAGTGCCTGCCACGGAGCTTGGCACAGGCAGGCACTCAACACTTGCTGAACAAGTGCGTGGATCCACTAACACTTCTCCGGGAACTGCCCCCTGCTGAGAGAAAGACGGTGGTGGGGGGGCAGCGACTGTCACACACACCTGGTGGTCCTCATGCACACCCAGAGCAGGTGCTTAGCACTCACTCTGGCCAAGCTCTGCTAAGTGCTGCAGATAAAGAAGTGACAGTTCCCACCCTTATGGGGGTGACTGGGACAGACCCAGCACCAGAAAGCAATGCACTAGAGTACGACCGGCAGGGCTAGGAGAGAGGCGCAACAGCAGGACCGCTTCCCGGGGCGGGGGGCGGTGGGAGATGAACCATTTCCAACACGTCTGTCCTGTCCCTCATACTGTGTCTTTCTCAGGATGAAACAATAAGGGGAAAAAATACTCAGGCCCAGATTGGAAACCCAGTTCTCCTTATTAATGGTGTGTCCTTGGGCAAATTATTTAATCTAGTTTAAGTTTAGTATCCCAAACTGGGCCTACGTCATAGACTTGTAAGGATTTCCTGTAACAAAGTGCCAAGTGCCCAGCGTCTAGCACCCAGTAGGTGCTCAGCAAACCTCAACACCTGTTCCCATTGTGTGGTACTTCATGTTTCTGTTCTTTGCAGTGAGCACAGTCCTGAGCATGTAACCAATGCCAAACATCTGTCAAGGGGAATGTATTGACCAGGTGGAATTTGGATTGTGAACAAAAAAGAAAAGTAAGAACCCAGTCTCTGTGCAGGTTCTGCCGAAAGCGCTACAAAGCCCTGTTTATTTTGTTGAGTTACCATAGCAACTCTTGATGCTCCAGCCAGCCCCAGGGTTAGCAATGATCAATTTATCTTGTAACCATGGAAACGCCAGTATTTCAGCAGGATCCAGAGGGGGAGGCAGAGACAGACATTGTGTGCACTCTTCTCCCCTCTAGAAATAAATTCTGGAAAGCCTCCTCAGTTATCATGGGGCCACTGAAAATGGTGTCTGCATGGCAATATTTATAAGCATGGGTTTAGAAACAGGAGATGGAAAATCAGGCAAAAAAGGGCCTGCGATACTCAGAGAGCAATTAGCATTATTGACAACTTGTTGGGAGGCCGCCAAAGAGCTGGGATCTGGGTTTCTTGCACCCACTTGGGGGTTCTGCATCCTTTTATGCCTCTGTTTGGGGACTCGATGTCCACACACAGTCTGGATTTTGCTGTTACTTTTTAAACAGGCTTCCACCACTGGTGAAGTCTGGGGAGGAGGAAAGTGTCCCCTCAAACTTCATTCCCTGTAAAAGAAAACAGCAGCAAGTGGGGTCCCTGCCATACACCCAGGATACAGAAGGGAGCCTGGGTGGCCTACCTACCTCTCCGCTCCCAACGTAACCAACCCACATAACCAGAGAAGGTGCAAAGTCTGAATTTGATACCCTGGGACTTAGTCTCCCAAACCAAATGCAGCCCTTCCCTACAGCCAGGCTGTGGTTAGCACTGGGTCTTCCCAAGGGCCACCAAAGCATGAGAAATTGGGTGTTCATCTTCCTTCTGGCTCAAGAGAGTTAAGGCACAGAAACACAATGACCACCCAAGCCCAGAACTCAAGGGGATTCTTGTGGAACAAAAACCAAGCAGTGAGAGGTCATTTGTTTTTCCTGCCATGGGGAGCCCGTTTTGCGTGGAGGGAAGGGTTATGGTCGCGCTGGGAACTGCTGGCTAATTAGCTTCAGCACAAAGCGAATAGGGATAAAACGACCGCTGCACTTCGAGGCTTGGCCTGTCACACAACGCGAGTCTCTCCGCCTTCCTCAGGCGGCAGGGGCTGTGGTCCCCAGCCACAGGGGAGAAAAGTGGACGGGGCGGGGGGCGTCCCAGGTTACTGGCAAGTGACAAATTACCGGCGCCTCGGGGAAACAGCGTAGAAGAGCTAGATGTCCACCCACCCGTGTGCGCGCGGGCTGGGCTGCCCCAGCCTTGGAGGGCTCCGGGACACAGGAAGGGGGATGGCAGGTGGGGGATGGGCCCGGAGGGGGTGACTCGGGCTGCCCAGGCTCCTCGCAGACTCCCTGCACCCCGGGTGGGAAGAGATCGAGCTGCGGGCGCGGAGGGTGCAACGCCGGCCCCACCCGGGGAGAGCCGAGCTCGCCGCCCCGGACGCGCGCACCAGGTGGGGGTGCCCGGCTTGGGACAAAGGACCAGGACAGGATCCCGGGCGGGCGCCACTGCCCAGCCAGAGCCCTCCCGGTGCGCCCAGTCCGGCGGGGAGGGAAAGACCGTGGCCCCGAATCTCCCCCAACTTGGCGGCCCAGGGCACTTGGCGAAAGCGCCCGTTACCTGCGCAGCCATAAAGGAGAGATCCATGGTGTCGCTGCTGCCGCCCGCGCTCTAGTCCTCGCTGCTGCTGCTGCTGCTGCTGCTGCTGGTCCAGCCACCTGCACAGCTGGCCGGGAGCGGGCCGAGCAGTGAGCAGGCGCGCCCGGGCCCCTGTGGCGGTGGCGGCCACCCCACCAGCCCTGGCGTGGCGGTGCGTCCCGAGCCTGCACGGTGCCCGGAGGCGGCTCTGGGCTCGGGGCTCCAGACACAGACTGGGCGGAGGGCCCCGAGCGCGGGGCGGGGCGGGGCGGGGCTCGGGGGACTGGGCGCCCCTCCACGTGACCACTCCCAGTCCCACCCCCGGGGCGGGGCCAGCGAGAAACCCTGAGCGCTCACAGTCATCTTCCTGTGTGGGCTGCAAGGGGAAACTGAGGCCCGAGGTCTCCCAGCTGGTTGGTGGAAGAAGCAGCCTGGAACCCAGGCCCAGCTCTGTTGGCGCCCGACGCATGCAGCTGAGCTGAGCGCGCCCGGGGCTGTGGGCAGTGCTTTCTTCAGCCTGGCATGCCTTGCCTTGATGGCTGACGACCAGGATTAGGGAGAGCGGGCTTTCCATGCCAACTCTACTCCCAGTCACGGTGCTCCCGGCTCTGGAACTGGGCAGAACGGGGTCTAAATCCTAGCTCTACTTTGTTGTGCAAGTTAGTGTCTCTTTGAGCCTAGATTTCTTATTATGTAAAATAAGGGTAATAAAACCTAAGAATTAAATGAGATAACGTGTATGGCACGTGGGTGTCCTCAATAAATGTGAGCACTAACGTGGCTAATGATATAATGGAGACTAGCTTGTGAATGTCCTCTTCT
>RJWJ010047575.1:0-10924 GCA_004363605.1 Indri indri | reverse complement strand
TTTTTTTTTTTCAGTGTAAGTATTTACCATCAAATATTTGTTTATTTGCAATTCAAATTTAACTTGGCATCCTCTGTACTTGCTAAATCTGGCAACTCTGAGTAGATGATTCTGAGTTATTTTCAGTACAGATACTCCCCAAGTAATAGAGCATCTCCACTCTCCCCATTATTTCAGAGGGTCCTTCATGGAACTGAGTTCCAGTTGACCACAGCAGTAGTTTCTCATTAACACAGAGAGTAGTTTGGATGTTCCTGTCTTAGTTATTTACATCTGCTTCCTGAGATCACTTCCCAAAAAACAACCTGAGACTAAGACTTTGTCTCTGGGTCTACTTTGGGGGCAACATAAATTTAGAAAACTTTGTAGGGTTTTTGGGAGGATTATATTGGAAACTTACTAGTGCTGAATAAATATTAACTGGTATTATTATTAAGGGTAAAAGAACAATAGGCTTAAAAAACAGGAGTAAAATCCAAAAAGAATGGCATTTAAGTAAATATATTCTGCAATTCAAACCACAATATTGAAGGTTTGTACAAAAGGATTTATCCCTGTGGGCTGTTATATAGTCTTTCTAGAATATGCTATATATTGTTTCTCTGTGTATATTTTTAAACTGATGAAAACTTCTTCCAATTGAAAAGAAACAAACAAAGGAATGGAAGAAATGAAACATGAAACTCTCTATGTGTATCTAATATTAGTGCTTTCATATGTAACTTATTTAACACCCATTTTTCACAACAGTGTCAGGAAGGAGGTATTCTTAACTCATTTAAACCATTGAGGAAGATGGAGGCTTAGAGATTAAGGAATTTGCTCTTGAGTATATTCATTTATGTGATTGATAGAGACAGGCCCTGTGCAAATAAATGTTTAAGTAAAATCAAAATAAAACACTGCTTTCTTCATTAATAATACTGGGAAAATTAAGACATGAACTCACCAGAAGGTATTAAATACTTATTAGATAGGTTTCATGGGATCAGGTTTTTTTTAGCTCCCACATATGACTTCACAAACTTTCTTTGAAATCAACCATTTCAAAATTGCAAAAAGGTATAGCTAAAAAGCTTTTAGGTAAATTTAAAAATATAGTCAAAAAATCCAAAAGGAAATAGAAAAGGATGAATAGGAGGACAAAAAAGAAAGAAAGAAAGAAAAAAGACTCACAAGCAAGGGGCTCTTGGAAATGGCGGATTAGTGGTGACCTCCTGGCTCTCTGCTCCCAGAGTAGGAGATGGAGAATGTGGACAGCTACACACAAGTGTATTGGTCTCCCACAGGAACAGCATCGTGAATTTGCAGAGAAGGAGCATGGGACAAGCAGTGCTGGGGGAAAAAAAAAGTGTGAATTGGAGAATCCACCGCAAAGTCTGGAGATCACGAGATATACAATAGAAAATAGAACGTGGGACAGCTGCGCCCATTGGCTAGCGGGGGCAGTGTGATCTGACCCACAGAAGGACAATTCTTCCTCCACTGACCTCCACATCCACTCAGGCAGGGAAGGGCCTGAAGTCAGTGCTAAGTTGTGGCACGGGAAGACAGGCTGTGTGGAGAAGAGACAAAAGCGGGAAACACTTTGAACTCTCCAGTGCTCTGTGCTAGGTCTACACTAGGAAGGGGAGGGACTGGTCTGAGTGGACACTTCCTGGGTTCACAGGAGGGAGTTAGGAGACAGACACCTCGCCTCTGATGGTCGCTGTGACCAGAACAAGGGAGATGAACACTGAAAGGGAGGCTCTGCCCCTGGAACTGCCAAGGATTTGGCTGGTGCAGGGTGAGACAGAGAGCACAGCTCCCCCCTACTGTACTGACGTGAGACAGTGCATCAGAGAAGCATTGGAGACACCAGCGGCTGTTTGAGACAGCCTGCCAAACCCAGTACCCACTGCCCTCCCAAGCAGTCACTTATAGTGCTGGCTCTCTGTGGGTGGGGAGCCTCCATTTTGGGGGTCCAAAGCCTAAAAACGCTGTGGCGCATTGCTGATCTGGGCACTGCTCCTTCTCCAGCCCAGCAGTGCAGGTCCAGGCAATGGACTCAGGTGGTGCCACTGCTCCTACCTAGCAGAGCAGGCCCCACCCTTGGAGGAAGGGAGTAAGGAGAGAAGCCTCTGTCTGGACATTCATCCCCCAACCCAGCAGCTTGCCTTTTTGTGCCAGCAGCTCAAATGCTGCCCTTAAAGGAGTGGAGTAATGAGAGAAGCCATTTTCTGGGCTGAGTTGCCCAGCGACCTCGGGAGGCTCTTTCTGCCCCGCCGCCCCACTGCCCTTCCACTTGTACTTCCCGCCAAAGGGATAGACCCCACCCTTGGAGGGGCAGAGTAATGAGAGAAGCCACTTTCTGGGCTGAGATGCGGGGCGGCTTCAGGCAGCACCCCTCCCCCAGCCCAGCAAGGCAGGCTCCACGCTTGGAGGCAGGGAGAAAGGAGAAAAGTCACTTTCTCTGTGTGACTGGTGTGAATCTGTGAGACCTTGGAACTATGCAGAAGGGGACAGACTATTGATTCAGTCCAGGGGTTGGTTTTGATCATCTGATAAGAACATAACACTAGGGCTCACCCTTGGCACCCAGGCCTCTGCCAGCTTTGGGGCTTGTGGTATGGGAAGTAAAATCCTGGCCAGAGTCCTTAGCAATTGCACTAATTGACAGCCTCCACCTGGAGCTGCATGGCAACTGTGGCAAAAAAAGCCCTGAATAACATATTAGCAGCTCTCCCATAGCAGCAGATCAAGCAACCACAGAAGTATACACTCTGAGGCTCGCAGGTACCTGTTGCTCTTCTTACCCCACCTAAAGTGGCAACAGAGCTCAAGTAACCCTTGGGAGTGACAAGACATTTCCCAAAGACTGGGGAAATTGCCTACCCCATTTGGGGGTTTAGAGCCCAATACAAAGGTATTGGAATACCTTGGTAATTGACTCCTCCACGCAAACTACAAGCAAGGAAAGAGAGCCCAACACAGTGCCTTCTATCTCAAACTAGTGGAGGACAGCAGAGTCACACACAAGAGTAATTCACCACCTGGGAGACTAAGCAAAGGATCCAAATGCACTAATCTCCTTTGGCAAGAGGTGAAGAGAACAGGTCAGAGACAACCCAACGGGCTAAAACACCTCTAAGGCAATACAGGCCCAGAGTGCATCTCCCCAGCACTGTCAAGGAATGTCCCTTTGGGGACTTGGAGTTAAAGCCATAAACCAGCCCCAGCACCCCCAGTAGCCTGACAAAGGCCACTTGACAAAGTAGCCTGATGAGAAAGAATCAGTGAAAGAATACAGGAAACATGAAAGATCAGAGAGAAAAGTCATCCCCAAAAGAAAATATTCAATCTCCATCAATAGATACCAACTGGCCGGGCACGGTGGCTCACGCCTGTAATCCTAGCACTCTGGGAGGCTGAGGTGGTGTATTGTTTGAGCTCAGGAGTTCAAAACCAGCCTGAGCAAGAGCGGGACCCCGCCTCTACTAAAATTAGAAAGAAATTAATTGGCCAACTAAAAAAATATATAGAAAAAATTAGCTGGGCATGGTGGCGCATGCCCGTAGTCCCAGCTGCTTGGGAGGCTGAGGCTGTAGGATCACTTGAGCCCAGGAGTTTGAGGTTGCTGTGAGCTAGGCTGATGCCACAGCACTCACTCTAGCCTGGGCAAAAGAGTGAGACTCTGTCTCAAAAAAAAAAAAAAAAAAAAAAAAGATACCAACTTACATGATATGATTAAACTGACAGAGGAAGAATTCCAAATATGGATTGTAAGAATGGAGTTGAAGAGAAAATAGAAAGCCAACATAAAGAAGCCATAAGAATAATACAGGAAATGAATGAAAAATACTCTAAAGAAATTGAAATACTATGGAAAAACCAAACAGAAATCTTGGAAACGAAGGAGACATTCAAGGAACTTCAAAACATAGTGGAGAGCTTCGAGAACAGAATGGATCATGCAGAGGAAAGAATCTCAGAGCTTGAAGATAATGCCTATCTGCTAAAGAAATCAGATGAAGAAAAAGAACACAAGGAGCAATAGACAAGACCAAAACATACAAGAAATGTGGGATTATGTAAAGAAGCCAAATATAAGAATCACAGGCATACCAAAGAGAAAAGAAGAAAATACACAAGGGCTGGAAAACTTATTTCATGGAATACTGGAGGAAAATATGGCTGCCCTGGCCAGAAATCTAGATATTCAGATAAAAGAAGCACACAGAACTCCTGGGAGACTCAATGTGAAAAGGCAATCACCACGTCACATAGCTATTAGGCTGACCAAAGTAAACACGAAAGAAGCAATCCTTCGAGCAGTGAAGCAAAAACAGCAGATAACCTACAAAGGAAAACTTATCAGACTAACTGCAGACTTCTCAACTGAAATTTTACAAGCCAGAAGGAATTGGGTAACTATCCTTAATCTTCTAAAATAGAATAATGGCCAACCTAGAATTCTCTACCCAGCAAAATTAAACTAAAGTGAATGGATGGAACTAAATAATAATGGGAACTAAATGATAACTAAAATGAATGGAACTAAATGATAACGGGGACACAAGTTCTAAGAATCTTTTGATTTCCCTCCGTATTTCCTCCTTGACCCAATAGTTATTCAATAATAGATTGTTTGTGAAGTGAAGTGGTGAGTGTTTCTGTTGCAATTGAACTCTGATTTTATACCACTATGATCTGAGAAGATACATGGCATAAATTGTGCAACTTCTGTGGAAAAGAATTTGGAGACACCTCGAAGAGCTAAAAATAGAAATACCATTTGATCCAGCAATAGCACTATTAGGCATCTACCCAAAGAAACAAAAGTCATTCTATAATAAAGACATCTGCACTTGAATGTTTGTAGCAGCACAATTCACTATTGCAAGCATGTGGAAACAACCCAAGTGCCTATCAATCCATGAATGTATTAATAAAATATGGTATATGTATACAATGGAATACTACTCAATTATAAAAAATGATGGTGATCTAGCACCTCTTACATTTTCCTGGATAGAGTTTGAGCCCATCCTCCAAAGTGAAGTATCACAAAAATGGAAGAATAGACACATGTACTCGCCATCAAATTGGCTCTGACTGATCAACTCTAAGGTGCTCATACAGTAGTAATATTCTTTGGGGGTTAGGGGGTTGGGTGTGGGTAAACTCACAACTAACGGATGGGGTGAGCGTTGTAGAGTGGGAAAGGGCATGCCTCAAGTCACGGTTTGGATGTGGCAAGGTCATAACATGTAACCAAAATGTTTGTACCCCCATAATATCCTGAAATTAAAAAAAAAAAAAAAAGCCAAGCAGCAAATAAATAGTAAAATGGTAGGTCTCAATCCAATCAATAAGAAAATTACATTAAATGTTGATAGAAAAAATATTCTATTTAAAAGAAAGAAACTGTCACAATGGTTAAAAATGTAAGACCCAACTATATGTCGTCTCAAAGAAATGTATATGAAACACAAAAGCTTTCTAAAATTATATTAAAATAAATATAAAAACATGAGGCTTGATCTTTTTGAATTTAATGGTTTATTGAAATGTTCATTTTTGTTTTTATTTGGCTAAAGCTGGTACTTAAATTTCTGAGTTTTGAAAACACTATGTAATTTTCTGAACACAGGTAGGGATTGTATGGCTATCATTATGAAAGTACAGTTATTTTTTAATCAGTGAGTTTTTAATACATCTACCTTTGAATCAAATTGAATATTTCATTCACAGTTACTCTATTTCTGATTTAATGTCCCACTTTCCATTTAAGTTTTTCTTCTTATATGAATGCTAACAATAATAGTAATGGACTACTGTTGTTGAATTTTATATAAGTATAGGCATTATGTAAAATAGCTTTGTCTCATATTTAAATGAATTAGAATAGTGCCTAGAGCTAATCATGTTTTCAAGGGCACATAGTCTATTGGCAGCAGAAAATTGTTTCATTCAGTAGATATAGTAAAGCTTTTCTGTATGGTAGAAAAAAAAATAATGTGTGTATGTGTATATATATGTATATATTTTTCAACCTACAGAGGATAGATTGGAAACAGAAGAGTCAAAAAGAATTTAATTGATTTCCCCAAAGGTATATCTGGCAAAACTGGAAGCACAGTACAGATCTGTGTGGCTTGAAATAAGGCTTTCAAATTGAGAGTAACAGAGATGAGTTTCTTTTCTGGGTTCCATTTATTAGTTCTGCCACACCTTCCTTTCTTTTTATATATACTCTTAGGAGATCATATTTATCTCTTCAGCGAAAACCAAATATTCTTTTGACTTCATCGCATTTAGCATTTATTCATCTGGTACTAGAAAACATAGCAAAGAAACTATAGATATTATCATTTTTGCTGTAGTAATGAATGAATGAGTAAGAATGTACACGAAGCTGAAAAACCATGATCTGCTTCTGTCACAATCTAAACATTTTAATTAAAATTCTAAAACTATGAAAATAATGATAAGCTGTAGCAAAAGTAGCAATATCCAGATTTGTTTCATGTGCTTCTTAATTTTATTGCACAAGTGATATTAACAAAGTTTGGGAAATAATATAGAAAAAGTCACTGATTTTGGAATAAGAAGGCCTGTGTTACAGATCGTAATATAGATTGTATTAGTTTTCTATTGCTGTGTAATAAGTAACAAAAATTTAGTAGCTTAAAATATACAAATGTATTGTCTCACAGTTTTCATGAGTTAGGAGTACAGGTATTGGTTGGCTGGACACTCTGCTCAGAGTCCCACCTGGCTGAAGTCAATGTGTCAGTCATGGCTGCAGTCTCATCCGAGGCTGGTAGTTCTTTTCCAAACTTACTGGTTGTTGGCAGAATTCAGTTCCTTGTGTCTCTGTATCTGAATTCTCCAGTTTATTTCTATCTGTTGTTTGGAGGCCACTCTCAGTTCCTAGAGGCTGCCTTCTAGTTCTTCCTACATGCATCTCTCCATAGGTCGTTTACAACATGGTTGTTTTCTTCTTCAAAGCCAGCAGAGAATTTTGTTCCTTCTAATAACTGACTTATTTTATATCTGACTTCTAGATCGTCATTTAAAGAGCTCATCTGATTTGGTCAGGCCTATGAAGAATAATCTCCCTCTTGGTTAGCTTAATTTATTAGGGATCTGAACTGTATCTCCCTAAATCCCTTTACCTTTACCATATATTGTGACTTAATCATGGGAGTGATATCCCATCATTTCACTCATCCATACAGAAAGAGAGGGGATTATACAACACATGAACATCGGGAGGTAGGAATCTTGAAGACCATCTTAGAATTCTGCTTACCATATAGTCTGACATCCATTATGTTTTATCTATGTAACATTGATTGATTTACCTCTCTAGCGTTCTGTCTTCCCATCTGTAAAATTAGACAGTTGTACTAAATAACTCCTCTAGGAAACTTCCAGCTTTGACATTCTAAAATTCTATGTAGAGAAGAGAGCCTAACATTATTAATAGTGATAAAGGTTACATACACAGATTTCTGGCAGCTTACAGTTCCCTCCCATTGGCAACAGTTTCAGGAGCTTGCATTGGATTCAGGAAGTTGAGAGGAAGCAAGTTAATAAAGATATCAAAAGCAAGTATTTAAATGCACTCAGGGTACAGGTTTATTGCCTGTTACCTCCTCATTCAACCACTATGGATTCAGAGCATAACATATAACATTGATGTATTCATTCAACTATAATTATTATGGAAATTTAGAAATTTGAGAGGTTTTACATAACAGATAGTAAAACAAACTAAAACTCTAAAAGTTGAGATGTTTTTAATGAACTTTCATCTAAAATGATGACTTTATATTGCTAAGTAATCTGTCATATTATAAAATTGTATTTCCAGGCTAATAAAGTGGTTTATAAAACCTGTCTTTAAATATATTAGTAATAGTATATTCACATTAGAAAAATACAAGAATACATAGAACATAGATGCAACAAACTTTGTCAGAGAAAGTTTAGCGGTTGTGTCCAAAAACAGATAGTTCTTTAGTAAATTTCAGAAAGCACAAGCTCTCACAGGGAAGGAAATAAGATGGGTTGAAAGAGTAGGGTTTTCTCTTCCATTATAATCCCATTAAGCGTGCTCCCAACTTAATTTGAAATACTAGAGGTGGTCTTAAGCAATGCCTCTGAAAACATGACAATGTGCACTTTCTTTTTATATGGTGTTCCACCTAACTGTTTTTCAAATGGTTTCTGAAAATCTTTTATAGGATTAACTAATTCAAGACAATGTGGCACTGTGTAGTACTTGAAAAATTCACAGGAGTGATCCTCGGCTAACAGATCTTATTCAATCTGGATAGATTGATGGCCAAAAAGTAAGTGCAAATCCTTCAGTAATACAAAGAAAACAGCAGTAATGATCAGCTGGGAGGTCTTTGAGGGACTTAAGTGGTGACCTGGCAGCTTGCTTTGGTCAGAGCAAAAAGCTAATCTCTAAGGTTGAATAAGAGTTGCTGGAAATATCCAGAACACTTGAAGCTATTGTCCTATTTATAAAGCAATGATAAGGAGAGTTGAAAAAAGTGGAGGTAAAGGTATTGCAGGCTGCTAGGAAAATAGGCATAATGGTGACTTCCTTTATTCTTGTTCCACCAGGCTGATTCTCAAAAGGAAATTGCTGTCTGATTTGCTGGCTAACTGCCAAATTTATTGGTCCTCCTGCCAGTTGTGTTTTGGCTCACAGGGAGGCAGAAAGCTTAAAATGCCTTACAAAGTGCTGTTCTACACTTAGCAAAAGCAGGCAGTCACAAAATGTCAGAAGCACAGTGCTACACTCAAGACTTCTAAAAGTCATCCCAACATCAGCCACTTAACTGAGTGACAGGCTTCAGGAAAAGTCTATGAGCTCTCACTCCAGTGCTATACAGGATCTCTAGATTTCCCACTGCTCAAAGGAAAGCCAATTCAGTAATATATCTCCCTTTTCAATCTAACTGATGAACGTATATTTGAGGGGAGAAGAAAATGATGTTTTTTAAAGAAGCTCTGTAAAATTGGTGCAATAGCAAGAATAGGCACTTGGGAGATTGTAAGCTATATTGACCATAACAGGAAATCACAATAACAGGCAGTCTGAGTTTAAATCTGGGCTCCTCTAGATACTATATGACCTTGGGCAAATTAATTTACCTGCTCTGAACCTTGGCTTCAATATCGATAATAATAAATATTTAATAATATTGTTAAATATTATCTAATGAAAAATAATACCCCTTACAGTCCAGCTAAAACTCACCCCAAACTCCATACCACTATCTTTGCTTTACTCCATAGCTCTTATCACAATTACATACACTGTATAGCTTGCTTATGCATTGTGTTTATGTTTGGTTCCCCTCCCCAGAGATATGTAAGCTCCACAAGGGAGGGTATTCCTGCCTGTTTTACCAACAGCTTTGTCTCCAGAGCCAAAAATATTGCAAAACACATAGTAAGAAATCATATTTGTGTTCGTTAAATGAATTCCTCTTTCACAGGTTCTTGTAGGAATAAAATGAAATAACTTACGTACAGTATCAAGTCCACAGCACCTAATTAATATTAGTCCTCTTTTTCATATTATTAATAGACCTCATCTTTGTACAAGTATATATGGATCTGCCTCCTTGTCAGATTGCGAGTGCTGAGAATGCAGGTACTTATTTTATTTATCTCTACATACTCATCACCTGGCAGAGAGCTTGGCAAAATAGTAATCAATATCTATTTAATGAATTAATGAGTGAATAATATTAAAATAAACATATAATCAATAAATAATTGATTCAGGGAAAAAAGCATCCAAGCTCTATGTGAAGGCACAAAGCACATCTTTCAAATTAACTAGGTAATGAAATTATCATTTGGTTTCTTGGCAAAATTATTCACCTCGTTTTTTAGCTAGTTACTGAGTCAGAGGAAAGCAATGTAGCACATTTTGTAAGTCGTTTTAATCCTCATTTAACCTATTTTTCCCCAAAAGGGCAATGTACTATGTTCTTCTCATGTTGTTTCCATAATTATGTGTCACGGTCACTTATATATAATAGGTGCTTTTCTTATTTGAAAAGTGATCAATACATATTTTTTATCTGGGGACCTGCTCTTTTTTCGTTTGGAACCGATCTGCCAGAAATAAAAATACAGTGAATCAACATGGTTATATAAATCTCCACAATCCATCTGCACATAATAAACTTTAATAATGACAAAGTAAAAAACCAAAAGGCCATAGTTTCAGCTAGATTTATCTCCTAGGGGACTGTCACATTCTTAGCTGCAATTGGGGAGAGAAAAATCAAAACAGAAGAAATTGTAGTCTCTGAAGAGCATGGCAACATAGCTGGTTTTCCAGATTGTCTTGCATATGAAATATATATATATATATTAACATAATGAATAAAGCATTAAGATAAATACAAGGCTAGTATCCCTCAAAATTTCTAAGATTTGGAGAATTCCTATCAGTGAAATCTAACAAAATTTGAAGACTTGGTAACAGTGAAGTCTAATATCCATCAACTGAATGTTGCCTGGAAGCAGAAATCTAATTTGGATGGAGTAGGAGGTTAAGAGACTATGGTATGTTGGTAAGATAATGACATGTTCCCAATTGTAGAAGCACTGGAATTCCAGATATTTTTATAAGAAAGGGAATGAGTACAGGAAAATCAAGTAAAAATTCATTTGTCAGGACAGAAACTTCAACTTAACAGGAGTGATTATGTTGATTCCAAAGTGTTCTTCAGTTTTTATGAATATTTCATATTGAAATATTGAAAATAACTTGAAATGGGAATAGAATTGTCATAGCTTTAGAATAGACTTAATATAAATCAAGAGCCCTAAGTGTGAGGTCCAGCAACTTTGAAAGCTTTGTTTAATCTTGCATATGTAACTACTGATCAATAGAACTAGA
>RJWJ010047574.1:0-10922 GCA_004363605.1 Indri indri | reverse complement strand
GAGTAATATTCCAATATATATGTATACACTACATTTTCTTTATTCTTATGGTAATTCTATATCTCCACTATTGTGAATAGTGCTGCAATGAACATACGAGTGCGGGTATCTTTTTGATATGATTTCTTTTCCTTTGGGTATATGCCCAGTAGTGGGATGGCTGGATCACATGGTAGTTCTATTTTTAGTTCTTTGAGAAATCTCCATACCATTTTACATAGAGGTTGTACTAATTGACATGCCTGTCAACAGTATATAAGTGTTCCCTTTTCTCTACATCTTTGCCAACATCTGTTATTTATTTTAATTTATTTTATTTTATTTTATTTTATTTTTTGGAGACAGAGTCTTGCTCTGTCACCCAGGCTAGAGTGCAGGGGCATCATCATAACTCATTGCAAACTCAAACTCCTAGGGTCTAGTGATCCTCCTGCCTCAACCTCCTGAGTAGCTGGGACTACAGGCATTCACCACTGTGCCCGGCTCATTTTTCTATTTTCAGTACAGATGGGGTCTTTCTCTTGCTGAGGCCGGTCTTGAACTCCTGAGCTCAAGCTATTCTCCTGCCTTAACGTCCCAGAGTGCTAGGATTACAGGAGTAAGCAACCACACCTGGCCAACATCTGTTGTTTTTTGACTTCTTAATAATAGTCATTCTGACTGGTGTAAGATAGTATGTCATTATGGTTTTAATTTGCATTTCTCTGATAATTGAGAATGTTGAACACTTTTTATATGCATGCTGTCCATTTGTATGTCTTCTTTTGAAAACTATCTATTCATGTCCTTTGCCCACTTTTTAATGGAGTTATTATTTTTTGGTTGTTGTTGAGTTGAGTTCCTTGTAGATTCTAGACATTAGTCCTTTGTCAGATGCATAGCTTATAAATATTTTCTCACATTCTGCAGGTTGTCTGTTATTTCTTTTGCTATGCTTTTTAGTTTAATTAAATTCCATTTGCCCATTTTTGGTTTTGTTGCATTTGCTTTTGGGGTCTTAGTCATAAATACTTTGCTTAGGCCAATGTCCAGAAGAGTTTTTCCTAGGTTTTCTTCTTATGTTTTTATAGTTTCAGGTCTTACATTTAGGTATTTAATCCATCTTGAGTTAACTTTTGTATGTAACTTTTTCTGAGAAATAGGGGTCCAGTTTATTTCTTCTGTATGTGGCAATCCAATTTTCCCAGCACCACTTATTGAATAGGGTGTTCTTTCTCCAGTGTATGTTTTTGTTGACTTTGTTGAATATCAGTTGGTTCTAGTTATGTGGCTTTATTTCTGGGTTCTCTATTCCATTCCATTGATCTATGTGTCTGTTTGTATACCAGTATCATGCTGTTTTGGTTACTATAGCTTTGCAGTGCAATTTGAAATCAGGCAGTGTGATGCCTCCAGCTTTGTTGCTTTTACTCAGGAATTCTTTTGCTATTTGGGGTCGTTAGTAGTTTCATATGAATTTTAGGATTTTTAAAAAAATTTCTGTGAAGAATCCCATTGGTATTTTGATAGGGATTGTATCGAATCCATGCATTACTTTGGGTAGTATGGATGGATCAAGCTTTTTAAGGATGGTCTTGTAAAGGAGACACTTTTTAAGCTGGATCTTGAAGGGCAAGTACAATTTGGGCAGAATGTCTACGTATGTGCATGTAAAATACAAGAAAGGTGAAGCCTCCCATTCATTTCCTTTTCTCCCCAGAATTTATGTGCATTCCCAGGGCAACGTCAATTCCAGCTCCCTCAGGAAGCTCAGCCTCATAAGCTTTCCCCTCCCCGGGCTATCCTTGCTCTCTGCTTTGCATTAACCATGCCACAGTGCTGACCTCTTATTCTTGATTTCCAGGGGAGTCACCAATACAGAGCATTTGGGTGTGGGTAGCCCTGGGTCCCTCACCCTTCCTGGCCACCCCACCCCTCCCCCCACTTGCATGTCTAAGGAGAGGTAGGCTCAGTGAAGCAGTGCCCATCACACCCCCATCCCACCTGGGTCTCAGCAAAGAGAGAGCAGTGTGAAAAGTCATCTTGCTATTGCTGGAAACATAAGCCCCCCCAAAGAAGGGACTTGGCTGTCTTGCTCACTGCTATATTCCTGACACCTAGAATGGGGCCTAGAATGGTGTCCGGCACACAGCAGGAACTTGAGAAATATTTGTTGAATTTATTGAAGGAATTATTCCAAACCCCAAACCCCTTAAAACCAGAGACAAAGTGGGGTGGGGGGGAGCATAATTGCAATAGCCAGGATGTAAGGCTCTGGCTCTGTCTCCTCATATTTAGAATAAAACCCAAAGTTCTCTCCATGGTCTAGATACTCTCTTTGACATATGCTGCTCCAGCCACACTGGCCTTCTCGAGGTTCCCCTGACCTCTCCCAGCACGTTGCTGCTCCAGGACCTGTTGCAGAGGCTGTTCCTCTGCCCAAATCGTGCTTACCCACCACCCATCCTACCTTCCTCACGCCTCACTCCCTCACCTTCAGGTCTCTGCTCAAATGTCACCTCCCGACCACCATGCCTTATTTTTCTGATTATACGTAGCAAATGTTCCCTGCCATTATCATAAACATTATTTACGTATTGTCTCTTCCCTTGGAGAATAGCAGCTCCATAAGGGTGGGGGCTTTGTCATTTTTGTTCACTGCTTATTCTCAATGCATGGAACCGTACCCAGCACACAGAGGCTGCCCCATACAAATTTGCTGTTGAATGAATGGAAATGAATGGACAGGGACTGACTGTACCACAAAGCTGTTGATGGGGGCAGAACACAGGAGAGGCCTGAAGGGAGAGTCAAAGAGGTCATTACCAGAGCAGCTTCCAGAACAAGTGCCATGAGGGAGGAGACAAAGGATAGATGAAGGCTTGCTAATCAATCAAGCCCTAGGGAGGCAAATCATTTAGACCATGAGAATTGCCAAGGATGTGGGAAGGCATAGAAGGCCTCTGCTGGTCCTTGCAGTGCCCTTGTGTCAGGGAGATAAACGGTGTCTTTTTCTCTACATGTGTGTAGCCTTGTGCAGGGTGCTGCATGGTGAGTGGGGTGGGGCCTAGATTTTGGTTGACACCCATCCCCTATAGACAGGTGACTTTGTGCAGGGCGCACCTTGCATAACCCTATGTTATAGCATCAGATTGTAGCTCCATCAAGGTCCTGTTGGGGATAAATCTGAATGTCCACCATGTTATTTCTCTCTTGCTCAGTTTGGGTAAAAAATAATAACCACCCTGAGTTTCAGCTTGGTGACAAGTCACATAGCTACTAAAGGGTAGAACTGGGATTTGAACTCCATTTTATTGGACAACTTAGTGCATAGACTTGCATCATACCCTTGCTATTCAGAGTGCAGCCTGAGGCCAGCTGTGTTGGCATCGCCTGGGGGTTTTTATGAAATGCAGATTTCCAGGCTCTGCCTCAGACCCAATGACTCGGAATCTGCATGCTGACGAGATGCCCAGGTGACTTGTGAACACATTGACGTTTGAGAAACATGACACTCTCCTACTCCTGGGTTTCGTGCTGTTCTATGACTTTTCTACTCAACGTGGGGCTGGGTCACCTCTTCTTTGTCCACATGGCCTGTCATCAAATGTTGTCAACAGGGTCAGCCAGCTTGGGGCTGTAGGAAGAGAACTGGACATTTAGTTGTGCTTCAATAGCTATGTGATGTTGGTATGTTTCACTCCTAAGAGTATAGGCTTCCTAATCTAGGGGACAAGAAAGGAATAATGACCCCACACTCTGTGGGACTCAAATGACATGACGGATGGGAAAGCGCCTTGTCAGCTGTAAAATTCTACCCAGATGCAAAGGATTATTGCTCCCACATAATGTAATATAAAGACCCCTGACATAGACCACTTATCTCTAGAATGCTACTTCAGCAAAGTAAAAGGAGGGAGAAGATGAATGATCTGGGGTCAGTGGACTCCAATGAGCAGACTGGAATAGATGCAGGAACCCACAGACTCATCAAACTTACGTGGCAACTAGCTGGCACCTGAGGGTTTCAAACAGGGCTTTGATGGTGGAGTTAACTCCAATCTGGAGAAATTCGGAAGGGGAAAGGGTGAAGTTTAGGTGGGCCTTTTTCCAGGGTAGAAAGCCTCTGGGGGACCATGTGTGGTGAGTGGGTGGGAGGAGAGGAAGGATCCCGCAGATAAGCCGCCTGCTCTCCAGCATCGCAGGGGACACATTCTCACCTCCATGCCACTGCCTGGCTGTGGCCCCTTCCATTTGGCATCCAGATGTTCTGTGCCCTGAAGGAGTTGTCAGTAGATTGGAGCCACATGGTTGGTCAAGAGCTTGGGGGATGCAATTTGTTAGGAAAAAGTGGCTCGGACCACAGTGGAGCTCTTGGGGATTAGGCAGAGATCCCAGAGGGAGATGGGTGGCTGGGTGCTCCTAACATCACCCCCCTACCTCCATCAGAAGGCTGGACACAGGAGGTGTTCAGTAAATTCCCAGAGAGGGGATAAGTGAATGAATGGATGGAGGCCTTTGCCCTTAGGAATTCTCTGTCTCAGCAGGACCTACCCTAATGCTCACCCATCTCTGCAGCTCCCATTCTCTTTTATCCTGCTCTATTTCTGTCTCTCTTTTTTGTCCAGAGCACTCATCCTCCCTTAACACACTATATAAGTTAATTTGCTTATTGTTCACTATCTGTTCCCCTCCCCCAGAAAGCAAGCCCACTGGAGCACGGGTCTCTAGTTGTGTTATCCACGGGCACATCCCTGAAACAGTGCTTAGCCCATAGGAGATGCTCCACACGTATTTGTTGAATCAAACTGAATTAAAGAATTAGAGAGGGTGGCAGCATCTAACTTAAATTCTTGTCTGGTTTTTCCACCAAATCACTGTGTGACCAGGGTGCCAGCCCTCACTTTTTTGCACCTCAGTTTCCCCATGTATGCAGGGAGGAGGTTGGCTCTACCTCTAAGGGTACTTTCAGCTCTAATTCTGTAGCTCTGCCTCTGAGACAGTTGTCTTTCATGATGGCTTTGGAAGATCATCTGCATAAAGTAGTGAAGAGAGTCCTGTAGAAGAAATGAACAGATGTGGGTGGGAATCCTTGCTCTGACACTTCTTAAGTACTGAGACTTTGGGTGAGATATTGGTCTTCTATTCCATATATGATGCTCCTAGCACAGTGCCTGGCGTGCCTTAGGAGTTGACTAAATGTTGGCTCCTCCCTCCTCTCCCCATCTGGGCTTGCATGCTCTGTGCCAAATGAGCCTCAGCTCATGCAGTCATGTAGCAATGCCCTGAACAAACTTTGAAAATTATAAAGTCATCCCTAAATGTAAAGGGCTATTACAGTTACACGCATACCCAATCCCCGGCCTCCCTAAGCACAGATGAAATTGGCACCATAGTTGCTATTTATACCACAACCATCTCATGATTCACCGGCCTTCCTGCTCATCAGAAGTGTTGCACCTGACAAGACCAAATTCACATTGGGTTTATCAAAGTCTAATTAAAACTCAATCATCATGTCTAACATGTTGCCTTATTATTTTGGCTTAATTAGGGTGATGAGAGGGGGCTGAAAGCAGCAATTCCAGCAGTGCCGTGATACAACATCTGGAGAGGAATGGGGCTTAGCCAGATGAGCAATTAAGTTGAACTACGCGTGTGTAGCACTACACACACATAGCGAGGATCTCTGCATCTGACAGCTGTCTGGCCAGCCCCTCCTCAGCTCAGGCTTTGTGGAAGCCAGACCAATACGCTGCCTTCTCTACATCCTCAACTATCAGGAACTGGTCAGAGCCTTTAGGGAACAGGGTAGCAAAGCCGCCACTGTGGGGAATATCCCGCTGTCATGGTTTTCAGTCACAGGGAGAAGGGAAGTGGGAGCACTTGGTGACAAGATAAGATGAATTCTCCCTTGGGTCTTGGATTTGGTCAGCTGTGGTCAAGATGCTGATGTGGATCATGCCACAAAAACTCGGTCCTCTTTGAAATGTCATCACCCATCTCTTCAGTTATGAATAACCTAAAATTGGGCACTTCTCCGTCTGCTCCCCGAAACAGGCAGGATGCCTGGGGCAAATGTTCGAACCACCTTAAAGAATGCTCAGCAATATCAAGGCTGCAAACTGATCCATGAGGCTTATTACAACAGTTAAGGTAGGCTGGCTGCTGCAACCCTGTGGTTTCCAAGGATCCTGCCTCCTGGCTTTCACACTCTTGTGTAAAAGCTCATGAGTACAGGCTGGACCTAATGATTTATTTCTAATGAATTTGACATGGCAGAAGGACGGGATGTCACTTTTGAGATTAGGTTACAGAAGACAGTGAGACCACTTTAAAATGTGCACTCCAGTAGCATTAAATACACTCATTTTGGTGTACGACCATCACCACCATCCATCTCCAGCGCTTTTTCTATTTTGAAAAACTGATGTACAGGAATTTTTTAAGAGCCAAGGTAGAAGTGGTACGCATCACTTCCTCTCATATTGCAATGGCTAGAACGTAGTCTGTGGCTATACCTAAATGTAGGGGAGACTGGGAAATGTAGTCTGGCTGTGTACCCAAGAAGTAAACATGTATCTTTGGTGTGAAGCTATTAGTCTTTGTCACACTTATGTACAAGAGCATCTACATTCCAAAATAACACCAAGCCATCATTCCAATGCAAACACCACTAACTCAAGGACAAAGTAACTCATAGTCCCCCATGACTATGCTGGCTCCCAGGTCCCTCCCTGGCGTGCTCTTAATTTTAGAATCAAGGACTTTTAAAAGAAATCTCTTAAAAGGTAGATGGTCAAAGATGCCCTGATGCTTCTCTGGGAAACTTTGCAAAATGTATTCTGGACATGTTATATCACCATGTCCGTGTTTGCTCCTTACACACTTTGTAATGCTTTTTTTTAATTGCTTGGGGGAATTTGCTGGAACCCAGGATTTTGTTCTCTAAAGACTCTCCTCTCCTGAGGCAGCTTCCTTCAGCACTGTCTCATCACGTCAGAGGTGGCTGAAGTGGAATTGATGGCCTCAGACCATATGATACCTTCCTTGCCCCAGCCAGACAACCGGGGCTTTGCAGGGAAGCCCCATCCATCCTAGAGAAGGTTGGTTTTCATTGTCAAAGGCAGAGTACCCTGTGGGGGCCATCTGGATCTTGCATTGCTTGAGATATGGCCAGGGTGATCAGCTCTATTCCTTAAATCTCTCCTTTCTAGCTTGTTTTAGAGTCTGTTTTCATGAGAAAGCATCTACCCATGAAATAAAGAAGAAAAAGCAGAAAGTCTGTGATCTCTTGCAGTCTCTCTTCAAGCCCACGTATATGAGTTTAGGGTGAGTGGTTTTGCAAATTCTCTGCCTGTGAAAAGTTCATTTTCAGACCCAACTGCCTTAGAAATTGCCAAATGGACTGAAATTTGCATTTCTATGAGTAGCCAGTGTTCTGAGCAGTTTTAGATACTTGGGCTCTACTTATCTGACCTTGAGCTGTACCACGGTGATAACCGAGCAGCCACTCTTTTGGTATCTGTTGGCTCATGGTATCTGGCTGGGTAAAGTGAATGTAGCACCCACTGGCCCCATTCCTGGGCCAGAGTTCCTGCCTTCAGGGGGTTCATAGTCTAAAGAGGGAGATAAAATTTTGACTTAACGCAGTGGGAGTAGGGTGGAAGTGTGCAGGAGTTATCACCGTGGCAGAGAGGAGGGTCCTCTAATCCATTTGGGGGGAGGAGGGAAAGTCTGAGAAATTTCTTAAGGAGATAATATTTGAGTAGAGTTATAAAGGATAAGTAGGAGATTAGCCAGGAAGAGTGGAGGATAGAATATGTAAGGAAGAGAAGTCGGCATAGAGACAAGGGAACATGGTACGTGCTTGGAACTACAAATAGTGGGGAAAGCAGTACAGTGGTGACAAAACAGGCTTTGGAGTCTGACAGACCGGGGTTCAAATCACCAACCACTTGTTATTTTTCATGACTTCATAAGTTCTGGGATCTGGGCTAGGCTTGGCTGATCTTAGACGGGTTTGCTCATGTGTCTGTGGTCAGCTGGCAGGTTGGCCGAGGCTGGCTGGTCTGAGATGGCCTCACTTACCAGCTGCTTAGTCGGTCATTGGCTGGGATAACTGGACCATAGGACTGTTATCCAGCCCAGGCTTGCTCACAGGGCAGTGAGGCCCAGGCTGGGAGCTGGCACAATGCTGCTTTGCCATATTCTATTAGCCAAAGTAAGTCAAGGCTGGCCCAGATGCAAGAGGTAGATACATAGACTCCATCTCTTGACAGGAACAGTGACAAAGTTAAATTACAAAGAACATCGATATAGGGGAGGTAGAGAATTGGGACCATTTTTGAAAATAATCTACCATAGAACCTACCCAAGAGTAGGGTCTGGAGGGAAAGAGAAGAAAGCCCAGCTCACAACTCTGTCATTCAAGACCAAGAAGAGGAAAACTGGGTAGTGGCCTAAGAGATTTTGGGGAAATCAGGAGAGTGTGGTGTCACAGAAGTCAATGGGAAGACAGAGTTTCTAGAAGGGAGAAATAATTAATAGCATCAAGGCTGCTGAGAATCCAAGGGGCACATTGCTGCAGGGTGACCATCACATCCCAAATGAAGGTCAGTGGTGACCACGTGAGGACAGGTTCACGGTGAAAGCAAACTATGGTGGTTTGTGGCAAGAACTGGAGACAAAAATGCATTGGAAATATTCTTGGAAAGTTTTGATGAGAAGAGTGGAGACAGAGTTGGTAGTGACTTGTTAGGAATAGAGGAAAGAATGGTTTCTATTTTTTTTTTAAAAGACAGGGGAGACTTGAGCAAGTTCAATGCCGTTAGGAGGACCTGGTGGAGGGATGGTTGAAGAATATAGGGAAGAAAGGGAATCATAGAAGAATAGTCCAAAAAGGTGGGAGGGAATGAGATCTGGGCTCAAGTATCACTTTGTTGAGGAGACATGTAACTGGAAAGCAGTAAGAGGGACAGGTTTAGACTCAAGTAAGTTCACACGTGGATGGAAGAAGGCTGAGGCGGTTCCCCTTTCCGAGGGCTTCTATCTGCTCTGTGAAGCAGGAGTGATGTCACCTGCTCAGAGAGAAGGGGAAGAAGTGGCATTGAAGAGAGGGTTAAAACTCTGCAACAGCCACGGTGGAGAAGAGAGAGAGCTGACAAGGGAAATGGAGAGGGATTGCCAGGCAGCGTTGAGGGCCCATTTGAAGTCGGAGACCATAAATTCAGAGTGGCACTGCTGATTTATAGTGACACCAATCTGTGTGGGTTTCCAGCAGTGCTTAGCAACGAGAGATGAGCAATAATTGGATTCATCCAAAGTTGGTGTTTTTCCAGAATTTGGACTGGGGGAATGTTGGGGCAAGGGTATTGGTGAGAGAGAGACTGAAATGATAAGAAATGTCATCTGAGCTGGATAGGGAAGGACGTGAAGAAAGGAGGGGCTGATATGCAGAGGAAAATGAATGCTAGTGTCATGGACCAGCAAGATAGCATCTCAAGTCCATCTCTAAGGAGAGAACTTGCACCGTGCGTCATACAGACCATGTTCCTTAATTGTTGCCATACTTTGGTGACTCCCACAGTTTACTTCCTATCCAGGTCTCTGCACCCCCATTCCCCCAACAATTCACAGCCCACAGAGAGTTGCAAAGGCTGGGGGATCAGCAGAAGATAGGACCGTGAGCCCCCACAGCTCACTTCCACAGATGTTCAGTAAATGACACCAGCACCCACTCAATTGCCCAGGCCAAAATCTTGGGGGCCCTCCTCAGTTCCTCTGTTTCCCTCACTCTCCTTCACCAAAGCCATCACCAAGTGTGGGGAGACCCTACTGGTTGCTTCATCCTCGGCCTCCTCGTCACACAATATAGACAGGCTGCTCTTTTAGGAACATAAATCACATCATATGCACCACCCAGGCCTCAGAGGAAATCATGGCAAGGAATTGAGGAGAGTCACATTTTGAAAAGACCACTCTGACTGCAGTGTGGAGATCAGACAGACAGGCGACAAGAGTGACTGTAGTCAGACCAGTTGCGGGGATATTGTAATAGTCCAGGCAGGACCAGATGACAGCTGAAACTAGTTGGGCTTGGACATGAAGAGAAGCAAACGGGTTTGAGAATATTTTAGGAGGTAAAAAGAAAGGCTTGGAATATGCTTTGTACCCCCTGCTCCTATATTTGCTGGCTAAAGCCTATGAATTATTCTGAGGTCAACGTCTACCTTCTCAGGTGTCTTGCCCTGACGTTCCAGACTAGGTTATACAGACAACTGACAAACGTTTGTGGAACTGATAAGATAGAGAAGATTCTTGCAAAGATGGAAGAGACCTGAGTGTGTGCACGGACTAGAGGAAGAGCTCTGGTAGAGAGAGAGACTGAAGATACCAAGGAAAAGAGGTCATTGGTAGTGTGAGGTTCCCAAGGAGGAAGGGGAGGGACTCTGCAGCACGGTGGAGGGATTGGCCTGGATCTCAGGAAACATCTAGTCCTGCACTGCTACTGGGCCGGGTTACGCTGGAAACAGCGATCCCACGTCGGGGCTAGACCAGTGGTGACCAGTGGTTACCAGCTCTTCCTGGCCTGAAGCCCTTTTCTTGGAACCTCGACATATTTCCTGGACTGTAAGCTGTAACTATACTTTTAATATCCATTGATTGAGAGAATACATGATAGCAAGAAGCTCTACGAATTCAGGAAACCTTTTAAATAAATTTCCTTTTCGCTAATCACAACTTTATCCACTTCCCTTTAAAATAGTTCATGTACTTGTGAAATGTTTTTTTCCCCTAGAAAATGCCTAGTGCCCTAGAACTGCAAATCTAGAGGCCCTGTGCCCCAAGCTCCTGAGTCTACGGGTTGAGAACTGTGATCTAGTCTAGACCATCCTCTAATGAGAATTGATCGCATCTGGCTGTCTGCCCTCCCCAGCCTG
>RJWJ010047573.1:0-10909 GCA_004363605.1 Indri indri | reverse complement strand
TGACAGATTCAATTGCCATATGCCCAACTCAGTTGAGAAAATTGATTAATCCCCATTTACATCATGACTGAAGGGAGAGAGGAGACTGTATGTAGTAAGTTATACATCTTCTGGTTATTTGTGGGAAAAAATAACTAATCAAGTGGATAACCAAACTGGTTTTTGTCTATATTTTAGTCCAAGGCACATCTTATCCCTCCGAAAAGCTCAGAAACAAACTATTCTTGTACCATTCTGATTCCAAATTGCCATTTATAAAAAAACCTTCAATGTACATATAAATTGGCCAAATAGATTTAAAACGGTAACCATTTCACCTCCAATTCATCCTATGCCATTAAATCTCTTGCCTTTTAAATTCCTCACCCTAAATAAACATAAACATACTGATTTTTTTCTTTGAAGTGAAAGTTTCTATTCATTCACTCTCTACAGTTGCAAATAAAATCAGAAATAAATTCTCCTTGATTGTTCAACGCTGCACTCATTACTGTTAAAACAATGAAATGAAGTTTTTCAAGAAGTTGAAATATATTAGCCTATTTTAGAATTTTCTTTCTATATTGTCTACCAAAATGTGACCATTTCTTTTGCACTAGCCCCGTAGTGATAATACCTACTGAAATCTGAGTCACAAAACTTGCAAGGGAGTTAAGAGGAGTAGTACTTACACACCATAGCACGTGTGGTTTTTGTGATGTAAATCTTTTCAGCGAACATGATCAATTCATATCTATGCTTACCATTGAAATTTAGTTCCAAAGCATCATGGCCATGATAAAATCATACCTTCTTGTCGCTCTCAGATTAGGTCTTTTTTTTTTTTTTAATTAAAAACACAGTGCATTAAGGAGCATTTATGGTAAGTATACTTGAGTCTTGGCCACCTATTTCTGAGGATCCCATTTGTTCTAACATATCATTATAAAATGTTTACTGCTAAGATTTATATTATCCCCTACTCAACTACAATTTTCAATGCAATTCTTATTTTTCCTTACCAAAAACTTTCCATTTTATTTCACCAATCTCATAAGATCTTTATTTACTACTTACATATTTTTGCTTAAATGCTTTTATTCTTTATTTTGTTAGCATTGTCACAAACAAGCTATTGCCCGCTATACCTACATGAGGTATTTAAAGTATGTGGCTGTCTCTTGCCCATCTCTTTTCTTGCATCCTTGCCAAAGCCGGTACATCATTTCATGCTTTTGAACACACTGTCTTCTTCCTTTTGTCTTGCAGACTGTGTTTCACAAGAGAACTTTCCTTTCTCCCCCAGAGATTCCCTGCAAACATACCTGGACCTTTCAGTTCCCAAGTTTGTACTAAATGATTGGAAAACAAAATTTTTTACTTTCCCTGCTCCAACCTGTTTCCGAATAGGAGTCTCTAGTCTCGCTACACAAGCCTTCTCACCTCGATAGCTGAACCCGATTTGCTGGTAAGTCTCTTTCAACCTAGTATGATGGTTCAATGTAATGAAATGATTAATTTACCAATAGCTTTCTATTTTCAGGTCACTTTATGCAGAAAATAAAATTATTTTCTGAACAAATTATTTTCCCAGACAAAATGATGGGATTTTTAAGAATATATTATAGCCTGCTCCACCAGGCTTGATTCACATTTGAACTTGTGGCGCATTTTACAAAACCACGTGAACTCTTTCTAAACTTCATAACATTAGGATATCACTGAAACCATAGGATTAATTTATCATTAGGATATTAGAACTATTTAAATAGCCACTTGAAGCAACATATTTTAGTGTGACAGAAGTGAAAATAACAAATAGTTTAGCATTAACTTCCTTAAATTAGCGACAATTCTTGCCTAGAATCTTGCTTAATAATTGGCTTCTACTGTCACTTTGTCATTTCCTAAAACAAAGAACCACTGTAGTATCTTGGTGTCAGTATTTTCCAGGGCAAGAATTTGTGAGTGTTCCTTCATTATTAAATTTATCTTTCTCTATTTTGTCATTATAGTCTGTATCTACTTTTACTATTCTTCTGCCTTCCCATGTGGTTTCACACAACACAATTTACTAGCACTGAGGATTTTTATAGCACTGTTTTTCTCTCTTCCTGATCATTAAAGACATTTAATCAATGAGGCCTGATATAAATCCCTCTGATATATCCTAAACACTTCTGTTCGTCCCCACAGTTCAGTAAGCACACAGTGCTGATGAGCCCACCTCCATTCCTTTTTTTCATTTAAATGAAACATTTAGCCAAGTGAAAGTAGAGGGAGACAGAAAGCTTTCTGTAAGAAGGAGAATAGAAGCAAGGAAACACTTAGAAGAGAATGCAATTGCTTTGGATGCATTTTCCAAACTGCAGCTCCCAAATGCCCTGACCTACTCAAGAGTCTGACAAGGAACACACTACAGGTGAGTTTCTTTCCCTTTCTCACATTCGGAAATATTTTGAGTATGAAAATGTCTATCTGATGAATTTTGTTGTTACTGACATCAGTGATCAGTTGACTCTGCAAGTACTCTAATTTAAAAGCAAATCTGTTTGGTCATTTTTAAAAATGTCTGATCCAAATTATTAAAGTTAACTAAATTAAATGGTTATTTTTTTTCTTTTTCCCCCATGGATGATTAAGTGAGTAGAATTGACATGAACATTTTTTACTCTCATCCTCACTCCCATTTATGCCACATGCTGCCCTCTTCTATGCCTTTTCCCAATTGGATGGACAGTTGGCTTTTTCCTCTGAAGTCCATTTAACTTTGTTTCTGTTTTGGACTGGCCTAAGACAGGGATTACTGGCTCTAATTTTTTGTTGCTGTTGTTGTTTTTGAAGAAAAAATTTCAAAGAGAATCAGTGCTGCCAATTCTTCAGTGCTGTGACAAGTTTAGGCATAACAACAGTTCCGACGTGACAATAATTTCTTGCATGTATATGGCTGCCCAACAGCCGGTTGGGAATGGAATTATTTTATTTTTTGTGCAAACTCATGTCACCTAACATGGTTAATGTCAGGATCTGACATTTTGCTAGACCATTTACCTATTAGGTTGCAGAATTGCTGACTGCATTTGAAGACTGTGAACAGAATAAGATGCCAATCTTTATTCCTATGCACCAGGTCTAACATAAGGATCAGCCACATACCATTCCTGAGGGTATGTGAGGGTATAGCCAAACAGTAATTTGAAGTAATGTCTAGGGGATTATAAGGAAAGTAAATAGAATGATATCATAGAAGAGAAAGATTAGAAAGTGAGAGATACTAGAGAAAAATGCAACCATTAGCAAATGATGATGCTATCCTGTAATTGCATCAAGTGTTCCCTAGCTGCTTCCTCCAACTATAGATACATTCGGGTTACTGCTGGATATAGGCTCTCTAATAGCCTATTAGATATCATTGGAACTTTGGGTTATCTTGACATATAATGCAGACTCCTCCACTGGTTCATCAGAAAACCCTCATGAGTTTTAAAAGAATATCGTCCCCAAATAAGTTATTTACTTATCACCATCCCAATCATAAATAAAGACAGTGTGTTGAGTTGAAAGAACATAGAATTTTGAATTAGAAAATAGTAGAATAATATTTTGCCAAATACGAGCTATGGCAATTTAGTTAACCTCTCCAAGCCTCAGTTTACTCAGTCAATAGTCTATAAAATAAAGGTGATATTAATACCTTTCATAGCTGTTTATAATACCCCCTCGATAAATAAGTTATTAAGTATTGCAGTACTCAATGTGAAAAAAGTTTCTACAGGAAAATATAGGGGAAAAATCTTTATGACATTGGTGAAGCCAATGTTTCTTATATATAATGCCTAATTATTTTTTATGAATCAACTTACATGCTGCAACCTTGCTAAATTCATTATAATACAGTATCTGTTTTGAAATTCATAAAGATTTTCTTCATTCATGATCATGCCAACTGAAAATAAAGCAGCATGTGAGTGTGTGTATGTTTGTGTGTGTGTGTGTGTATGTGTGTGTTAATTATCAAAACTATGTAATTTTCATTGCTTATTCTTGCCTTATTTCAAGGCTAGGACCCAAGGTACAATTTCATTTTGAATCTATGAAAATAAACATCTTTGATTTCTTCACAATTGTATGGGTAAAGTGTTACAGCATTAAGTAAAGGTTTTTCATAGATCTTTTTAAAAATTGATTAAAATGCTTTCTTGTACTTGTTTGCTGAAAGTTTTTTCTTTTAAATGGAGAATGCATGTTAAGTTTTTTCACAACCTTTTTTGTATCTATTAAGATGATGACAAAGTTTTCATATTTTACTCGTTTATATGGTGAGTTACATTGATTGGTTTTTTACAATTAAACCAACCTTGCATTCTTGGAATTAACTCAACCTGGGCTAACATGATCTTTTAAAAATATATTTATGGATTGTATATGCTAATATTTCATTAAGTATTTTTGCATCTATGTCCATGAAGGATATTTCTATGTAGTATTCTTTTATGTTTCTCATCTGGGTTGTATATTCGTGTGAAGTTGGCCTCATAAAATGAGTTAAGTGCTCCCTTCTCTTCTATTTTGTGAAAAAGTTTTCTTAGGTTTGATAATCTTCCCGAAATATTTGATAGATTTTGCCAGTTTGATAGAATTCACTTGGATCTGAAGTTTTATTTGTGGAAAGGTTATCGATTATGAGTTTACTTTATTAGATATACAAGTATTCAGCATTTCTGTTTTTCTTGACTTAGCTTTGGCAATTTCTGTCTCTCAGGAAGATTTTTCATTTCATCTATTATTAAGTACATAGGCATAAAGTTGCCCTTAATATTTCATTATCATTTTCTTAAAATCTGTAGATTTTATAATGATTCCATTTATGAAATTCCTCATTTGGTAATGTATGGTTCCCTGGGTTTTTTTTTTTTTTTGATTAGTCCATTTAAAGTTTTATCTGTTTATGATTGTCCATTTTCTATTTCACTGATTTTCACTTTTATTTTTATTATTTTATTCCATTTCCTTTGTATTTAATTTGCTATTTTTTCCTAAATCCATAAGGTAGAAACATAGATCATTGATTTGATGTTTTTCTTCTTCCTAAAATAAGAATTTAAAGCTATAAATTTACCTCTAAGCACTGCCATAGCTATATATCACAATTTTAATGTTGTGCTTTTATTTTATTTTAATATATTTCATAATTGTACTTATAATTCCTACTTTCACCCATTTGTTAGTTATCAGAACATTTCTATGTCCAAATATTTTGAGATTTTATACATATCATCTTTTAGTGATTCAGAATTTAATTCTATTGATGTCTGAGAACATATTCTATAATATTATTTCCTTTAAAGTTATTAGGCTGAGTTTTGCATCCCAGATTATGGATTATTATGGATTAAAGTTAATAGGCATTTGAAAAGAATTTGTAATCTTCTGTGGCTGGGGAGATATTCTATAAATGTCAAGTCATTTCATAGCATAGTCCAGGTTTCCCATACTTTTACTGATTTTTTTTGTCTACTTAGTTCTTTCAATTACTAAGAAATGAGTTTAAGAAATATCTAGATAAAGAGATGATTTTGTCTAACACTCCTTTCAATTCTGTCAATTTTTGTTTTATTGATTTGAAAGCTTGGCTATAATATATGTACACATGTAGAAATTTTTTTTTTTCTTTAATCAATTAAACCAATTCTTGTGAAGTCTGGTCAATTTAAGAATTCACCCTTACTTCTAGTAAGTAAACTTTTGGTGGATTTAATTAAAAGCCTGGGGATGTAACCAGGACCAGTCCCCATACCATATTCCATGTTCTAATTTTTGTTTGCCTTGCCAGCCCTTCCTTTGAGATTGCCAGAATCTATACTCAGCTTCTCAATCTCTCAGTGACTGCCTTTGCTTTAAAAGTAACAATTGCTGCACATAAGAAAGGTAGATAAATTCTAAGCTTATATCTCACTGCTCTCTCCTTTTATAGTTCTTTGCCATGGAAATCTCCTTGCCAGTGTACTTCTATCATGCCTTCCAATAGAAATTTTAAAAGATATTTTTAAACATTTCTAATGTTTTCTTGCCTACATCATCAACCATTACCAGAAATGATACTCATGTATAATTTAATTTGTTAACAAAATTCTAAATTTGACAAAATATTACAATTACCTATTTTGCATGTATAACAAGAGTTATATAGTATTTCTGGACTTTTTTAGACTTCTAAAATTTGGTCTTAATTGTTTAGGTGCTACTGTGAACAGATGATGGACTACATGAGAAGATTACAAGAAAAAATGTAAAATTCAAGGGCTCAGCCATTTTCAATAGTCTAAAATATAGGAATCTGGTTTGAGTCTCATTTTAAAAATTCAGTTGAAATAAGATACAGTGATAAAGTTTGTGTCTGTGTTTGTGTGTACTTAAATACTTATGTAGATAAGAGAGAAAATAAAAATATTTTTATTTCAAATTTAATGTAGTAAATATGAGAGAAGTGCTTAATTAATCTCAGATTTAATCGATATTAAATACAAAATGTTCCAGGCTAAAATATTTGCGATAATTCATGATACATTTTTCAGTTATTTGAACCATTAGTTCATAATAAGTTTTATTTAGAGTATCTTCTCAGTATGCATCTACTCAAATCAATACATGTTTAATTTTAATGAAAAGAGATTTACAAAGTTGCAGATTTTAGATGACATGCATATTATACCATTTGTCTAAATGTAATATAGGGGTATTTTCCCCACCATTAAAGATTATTTTTTTTATAAAAAGCACTTAACTATTTATTGTGATAAAATTTGACATCAATCATTTCCCCTATTTTGTATTATCAAAAGAAATAAGCACTCTACATTGATTAGAATAAACAATTTACATTTACTCTCCCCCATTTTTAGATATCGAACATAGTTAATAGTAGATCCTGATACCAATGATTTCAGTTTTAACACAAAATACACGAAAATTTTAATAAGTAAATAAAAATAATGATTTCTCTTATTAAATAGGCTTGCTATTTTTTCTGGGGCAGGACTGAGGAACGAAATATCTGTACCCACTTAAAGTAAAATTTCATAAATGTCGACATATGAATATACCCTGGCACCATTAACAATCAATATTATAGAATATTCATCACTACCAATAGACTTCTCATGCTCCTTTGCAATTCCTCCCCACTGATCCTCACTGCACAATTGACCTGTTTCTATCTCTATATATTTCTATGAAATATATAGATTTTTATGTAAAAAAATTATATAGCATATACTCTCTTACTGTCTGGCTTATTTCATTCAGCATATTCATTTAGAGTATTAATATAATTGCATCTGTAAATGGTGTATAGAAAATCTTTTCATTATTGAGTAATATTCCATTGCATGGGTACACCATAATGTGTTTATCTATTTAGCTGCTGATGAACAGCTGCATGGTTTTCAGTTTATTCCTACCACAAATATAGCAGGCACAATCTTTTATATATTAATCTTTGTGTGCACATAGGCTTTTATTTCATTTGAAAAAATAACAGTATATCTGGGACTTTTGGAGTTTGGAAAATTTTTAAAAATGGTTAAGTCATTTTCCAAGGTGGATAAATCATTTTCTATTCCCACCATCTGATTATGAAAGTTCCAAATGTTCCACATCCTTGTTAGTACTTAGTATTTTCACTATTTTTTATCTAATAGGGGTGAAATGGGGTCTCCTCTTAGTTTTGATTTTCAATTCCTTAATTGTTCATGATGATACATAACTTTTCACGTGCCATCTTTGTATGGTTTTTGCTGAAATGTCTGTTTTTTGCCCATTTCTAATTGGGTTGTTTGTCTTCCTACTGTTGAGTTTGAGAGTTCACTATTATGGATAGAAACTTTTTGCACGATATGTGAATTGCAAATATTTAATCCCAGTCTGTGAATTGTCTTTTTATTTTCTTAATATTGTCTTTCATACAGCATTTTTTTGTAATTTTTAAAAATTCCAATTTATGCATATTTTATGGATCATATTTTTGGTGTCATATAAAACTCATTGACTAATCCAAAGCCATGAAGGTTTTTCTCCTACGTTTACTTCTTAAAGTATAAGCTTTACATTTAACATTGAAATCTATTATCTATTTTGAGTTTATTTTTATATAATATATGAGCTTTAAGGTAAGTTTTATGTTATTTTCTCTTATGTACATATGGATATACAATCATGCTAGCATAATTTGTTCAAAAGACTATCCTTTCTTCATTGAATTGCCTTTGTACTTCTGTCAAAAATCATTTGGCTGTATTTTTGAGGATATATTTCTGGAGTTCCACCTTTACTCCATTGATCCATATGTCCATCCTTCTTCCAATAGCACAGTGTTTTTATTTTAATAATTTTATACTATTATAATTTTATTATAATATATTATTATAATCAGGTTATGATTCCTCCAATGTTATGCTTCTTTTTAAGTGCTTGAATATTCATGTCATTAGACATATTTTAGTGGTATGAATAATTAGTCATTACTGAATTTGCCAATTCATTTGAAATTACCAAAAATGGGAAAACAAATTAGTTTTAAACTAAAAAGCTCAGTTACAATTTTGCTCAAGATGTAAGGTAGAAACAATTGAGTTAATCATCCTGCCTTCTAAACAATCTTTAGTTGATAATAACAGTGGAAAAGCTCAATTAGCAAAAAGTCTGCTAATATGTGTAATATAAATGTAAAAAGATGAAAATGCTCACAGATCTAATTATCATGAGGGTATTGTAGAACAGAAATTGAAAGGTGAGCAGTAGCTCCTGGAGAAATTTAAGGCATGAAGTTTAAAAGTCAAAGTATCATCATTTAAAAAGTCACATATTTAGGTTAACTTTATTAAATTATGTTTATGTGCAATAAAATGTGTCAATTTTACCTATATAGCTTGGGTTTTCATGTAAAGAAAATTGTGAAACTACTGATACCATCAAGTTATAAAATTTTCATTACCCCAAAAATGCTCCCTTGTGACTCTTCAGTTGGTCCCTATCCCCAACCCTGAATCTTTGCATCCAGTTATTTTCCATCTATCACAGAGTTTCATATGAAGGCTGTCATACAACAGGTACTCTTCTGTGTCTGGCTTCTTTAACACAACATAAAGTTTGGTGGGTTAATTCACGTCACTGAGTGTATCAGTAGTTCATTCCTATTAAATGTTGATTTTTACGGATATATATAATTATTTTTCCATGCACTTGCTGATGGACATTTTTCACAGCATTTATTTGATTTTGCCTAATTATAGCTGAGTCTTCTGAATTCTTTCTATATTTTGGATAAAATTATTTTACAAGATATATGAATATTTTCTTGCAGCCTCTGGTTTGCCTTGTCATTTACTTATGACGTATTCTCCTCATGCTTCTTTTTATTATATCCCAAAATATTTGCCTATACAAAGTGGCTATATTTCTCCTACATTTTCTTCTGAAAGTTTTTTTAGTTTAGCTCTTATGATTAGGTCTAATATTAATTTAAAGTTGATTTTTGTATATGGTGAATGGTAAAGATTGAAGCTTATTTTCCCCATATGGTTGTATAATTATTCCAGCACTTTTTGATGAAAAGACTTTCACTCCCTCATGAAAGTACCATGTCACATGGTCAAAAATCAATTTACCATATGTTCATGGATTTATATCTGGCTTCTCTTCTCTGTCCTATTGATATAAATGTAAATTCTTATTCTAATACTACATTGCTGTAATTGTTCTAGTATTATTGTATATCTTGACATTAGGTGATGTAGGGCCAGTGAACTATTTTGTAAATAACAGTAAATTTATTAGAAAATAGCCTTCTCCTTGTGTGTTTTTCTATGGCTGCTTTCCAGCTATATGAACAGAATTGAATAATTGCAGTAGAGATCATGTAGGGACCTCGAAGTCTAAATTATTTACTATCTGACCCTTTACGGAAAAGTTTGCTGGCCCCTGCTCTATTAAATGTTAACTTTTAAATAGATATTCACTAAATGATATTTACTCAACAACATCGCTATTGAATTTTTGTGGTTAATTCAATTATTTAAGCCAAGAGACAAAATTTAAGATAATTAAAATAGAAAATATAAATTTTTAGTTAATTTAGAATATACTTAAAAGGTCAGGGTATAATTAAAAGCAACATAAAAATATCAAAATTTACAAATGAACATATGAAAAAAATAAATAAGTGCAAAAAAACCAATAAGTATTATAGCGCATATTATATTAGCACACCAAATCATTGTATTACCCAATTCTATTGAGATTTTAGTAAAACTGATACAATAATGGATAGTTTGTGGCAATTGGGGAAAAAGTTGTTTTTTATATTGACAAGCTCATAAAACAAGAATGCAAAAATAAAAAGTTAGAGACTAGATAACATGATAGTATTTTTTTGTTTTTTTTCTTTACTAATAATATTAGTAAGACTAATAGCTACCAGTCTACCTTACCACTCTAAACTGCCTGTTCTTCTATTTTCACCTCTTATTGACATTATATGTATTTAAAAAATAAAGCCCACTTAACAGCATTGTTACAGGTTTTATCTTATAAATTCAGATATTTTAAATTATAAGATTAGCACTTTGTTTAAAGATGGTATTATCTCCTTTCCCTATCAGGACTTACTGCAATGATAAAAAAAAATAGGAAGGCATAAACTCAGAATAATAAGAAAAATGGAAGAGGGTTAGCTGTGGCAAGAGATTTTATTTACCCCCCTGGAGTTTAAAAAGTAGATAAATATTTATTGAATAAGCAGAGTAGAAAAACCACTGCCAAGAACACCCACAGAGAAGACAGCAGCCAAGATATGCTCAGACCTCTCTAGTCACACCTTGGGAAGATTTGGAACTTGGAAATACACATACTTGGAATGCAAGAGGGAAAAGTG